>JBCIKM010224045.1:0-12473 GCA_039654465.1 Melibe viridis | reverse complement strand
TGATATAACATACAGCATTGTTATTTCATTTTGACGTTTTTATACTGCGTTTTAAACAACTGTGCCCATTTTCGAAACTTTTCAAGGGGAAAAACCCCCCAAAAATGGTGAAAAAAATAGATCAGTCAAAGAGTTAAAAATATACAGAGAGTGAGAAAGGTGGCCATTTAGAGCAAGTCTTCCAAAACAAAACTAAGTAAGAGTAATCGTAGCTGATGTAAATTTATATAATAATAATAATTGTATATACCTTTTAATGTTTGAAGATGATTTTTTCCTTCATCAATGTAATCGCTGGTCAGTTAGCATTTTGCTGTTTTGATTGTGTGTGGATACAAAATTTTGACTTCTGCATTTTCCCAGATATAAATCATTTACCGTTTCTTATTTTCCAAAGTGGCTATACTTCTGTAAATAACAGGTTTATAAAGTTCAAATTTGTGCCAACAAAGTTACCTGTTCCTGAAGTTTCATTTCATGTTCATTACGGTAGGTCCAACGATTCTATGATGCATGTGAGAAAAACCGATGGCCAGAAAAATTGGAATGTTGAATGAAAGGTTACTTTCAGTTTCTACCCTAAGTATCGACTTTTCGCAAATTCAGTACTTGTGAAGACAAATGAAGAAAAGAGGAGGCTTTGACTCACCTCGGCACTGTGTCTATACTATTTGCTATTCATTTACTTGTGAAGACGTAAACCGTATTTCTATATTGATGCATTGGTACTTGTACTTGGATTTCTTAAAACCGACTAAGGTTCGCTTTAGTTTGCAAATGGGATATTCCCGATTTCGTAAATGAAGAGATTGAAAGTAGGCTCTTGATCCAGCGCCAAAGATGGAAAGGAGTTTTGTTAAATGTTGACACGACTTAAAGAACCTGAGAAACCTTTTGATTGTGCTCCGGTAAAATAGACTTATTTAATCGTCTGATAAATAAAATCATTATGTTCTTGTTATTTCTGCTTTCTTGGTTTGTGGACTCCTTCAAAATATTATTTTTGGAAATTTTGGTTTAGGCTATTTAACAGGCCTACGTTTATCAAAAATATTATTTTTCGAAAATTTGGTTTATTTAACAGACCTATGTTTATTTATCTTGAAACCCCCTGGAATCCCTAGGAATCACTAGAAATCCCTAGTAATTCCTTGAAAGCCCTTTCACAGATCCGGAAAAAACGCTTACTAAAACAACACCATCCTAAGTGGTTCTTCACTGACAATCTACGACAGGCTCTACCAAAGTGTCCAAAGACAGCCTATTCCCCAAATCTCTTGGAATCACTAAAATTCTTTTGAATCCACTTTGATAGACCTTGAAAGACGCTTACTAAATCCTCAATTTTAGTCTCAGAGAGTGAAATAACACCATCCAAAGTGTTTCTTTACCCAGATTACCGAAGACAGCCTGTTCCAAAATGGAATCTGTGTGCATGCGCACACATGTTTGTGTGTATGTGTATGGATATCTTTATTATTTTTTATTCAATTTATCAGTGCCATGATGGCTAATGCAATAATGATTTTTAAGTAATTTTTTTTATGTTAATTCTTGTTATTTTTTTTACCTTGCATACTAATTAAGAATCAGTTCTAACTATATGATTCATTGTGTTTTCAGGTGTGTTTAAAAATGTTGATTTATATAAACACTAAAGATGATGATTTTTTTTTTACTTTTTATTCTGTGTTTGTTCTTGTTCAAAAACTATTTGTGCTTCAAAAAAATGGTATTGCAATGGTAAAAAAAATTAGAATCATTAGTTTGCTTTCCTTTTTGTAAAAAATGCCTTTTAGATAGAACAAATAATATATGTTAGAATTTGCAACAAAATTTACAAAATTACCTCAAAATATCATATAAATAAATAAAAAGCGTAATAAAACAAATTCTAATAGTACCAGGTGCCCGAGAGTACTTCCCTGTCACCCGAAATTTTCAGTACTATCCGGGCACCCTGTTCTGCCCAGCTTTACACATCACTTCATTTTGGAATGATGAGGCTGTCTTTGGTATTCTTGGTAAAGATCTGTTTGGGTTGGTGTTATTTTTTGCTCTCTGAGATTAAAATTGAGGATTTAGTAAGTATCTTTTGAGGTTTACTGAAGGACTTTCGAGGAATTTCCTAGTGATTCCAAGGGATTTTGAGAAAAATTAACACCTAAAGAGACTACATGTAAAGAGACAGATTTCTAACAAGGTAGCTTGTATCGTCACAACAAATATGTTTGTTATCAACCTGCAATGATATCCTTGATGCAGGCCTCTAGCTATAATCTAGACTGCAGTGCTTGGTGCAGTAAGCTTGTTCCTTTGCTCATCCCCTGCTGGTTTTTACTTTCAAAGCTTATGATCTTCTTCAATTTGTTACAGGTTGCCTCAAGTGCTGCCAAAATCTACTGTAGTCAAACCGATGAGATGTCACAAGTTATAGCTGATGCAATCTTACATTGAGACTTCTCGAAATGGCTTCAAATAAAACAAAATTTAAAGGGTAAGGCACTAAATGATGATTAAGAAAACATTCAACTTTTGTTGTGTTTATTGCTCAGTTTTTTGAATTGATAATAATTTTGATACCTATTGTTTTGTTGAGGTTTATAGAACAACACCAGGTACTATGCATCATGAGCAAAAGATTGTGTAGCGTGTCAGCTAGTGGATACAAATTTTGTTCAAGAGTCACCATTAAAAATGTTACAGGCCCACCAAGTCACTTTTATTTTTTTAGAGGCTAGCACCATTTTGATCTTTTGCCATGACACCAGTATAGACTGCAACTTTAAAACCATACTTGCTATCAAAGCGAGATGTCTTTTTGGGATGTTTTCCTTTCCTTTGTGGAAGGTTAGTGCTGAAATGGTGAAAACTTAGCCTTTACTTGTGTGCATATTCTGGCACATGAGTCATCAAAATCAAAATATTTAATGAGAAACAATCTAAGCCTCACGTTAACATTGTGTCTTAAAATATGCTTTTCATGGGTTACTTTTTCAAGTTTCCCTTACATTTAAGATTGCAAAGTTTGCTTACTTTCCACAGGTGATGTTGATTTGCCCCATTTTGTACTGACTATTGTAAACAGCTAACTCAAACATCAAGCATAGGTTCTGTTTTTGCTCCCATTTTCAAAAGTGTTTCTTCGAAATTTCCAGGATAAGGACAACAAATTTAGTCCGTTATGCATCTTTTTTTTGTGTGTGAATAATGTTAGCTTCTTATTGAAGTGTAAAGTCACTTTTTGAGTCAACCTGTAAGATGAAATGTCTTACATTAAATTATTCATTTGTCATCTCAAGAAATGGTTATCACATCCTCCCAAAAAATTTATTCATCTTTTGTTTTATTTGTGTATTTGAAATTTCCTCCCAAAAGATTCACCTTTAAAAAGATTCAGCTCAACAATTTGGGATCAAGCCCTATTCCTCCTCCACCATTGGAACCAAAAGGAAAGTCAGCAGCTTCATTATGCACAACAACTGTTGAGTCAAATACTCCAACATCAAGCACAACAAACTCTGAATCGTCTAATGTATCGACTGTTGCTCAAGATAACACTAAGGTAATGTGTCATTGTTTGTCCACAGTGGTTATCAAAGATTAAAAGAGATTTTACTATTTGTAATTTTATTTCAGCTACCTTAATTTCATTACATTGAAGATTTATTGATTATGGATCATTTTGAACTTATTACCATAATGTTTAATTCTAAGACAAAGATGATCACCATTTACAATGAACTTCTTGGCTTTTTGCTCTTGCCTTTTGTGACGTTGCCATTCAATTCCCAATTCCCAAGCTAAAAATATCTTAGTTTCCAGGTAATTTACTCTGATCTAATCTTTCATGAAATGACAAAAATGGTCAAGATAGATTACATGCAGATTTTTTTAAATTGAAATTTTCTATTCTCTTGATACTTTGATTTCTGTGGCACAGAGTCAGAGTGGTGTGCAGACCAGTATCATGGCATTTGCCAAGAGAAAGGAAGCAGTTGCTGCTGTGCTACCTCACACTCACAGGTAAAGTCTTTTGTCATCATGTGCCTTTGAAGAGAAGACAATGTTCTAACTAAACAAAGAGACAACAGAGCAGAAGGTTCCATTATTCCAAAATATATTGAAATCATTTTTAATTTTTAATTTACTCTACAAATAACTGTCTTTCAAAATTATGAAAAGCTTTTAAAAAGTTTATATATTCTATTACTATTCTTAAAATTAAAAAAAAAATACCAAGAATGTAAAAATTTCTTAATCATGTCTTGCAAATTTAAATACAAAAAAAGGTTTCTGGAAATGTATTATATTTTTTCAATTTGTGAACTTTTTGATGTTTTGCTTCATTTATGTTTTTTTTTTTTTTGTATGGGCAAAATTTCTTGATTTGTATTCTTCTTTCCACAACTGCTCACATATCCAGGTCAAACCCTCCTGCCTGCACTCCAAAAGATAGTTCTAAGAAGACATTGACAGCTTCAAATTTGTTTGAAACATTAGATGATGGTGATGATGATGATGATGACTTTGAATTCTTGGATGGAACTTGGAACCAGGGTCAGTTTTATTATTGCCATTTTGAATTTCATGATGAGATCCTGTCTTTGTTGTCATTATCTAATTTAGTTTTAGTTATTAACTTTACTTAGCTCAAATATGATTGTCTTTTGGCAATGGTAATTTTTTTTTATTTATTTATTTATTTTTTTTAAATAAAGAAGTCCTACACATACTAATGCATCATTCTAAAATTGCTGGAGACGCCTTCTTGCTTTCCTTATTTTATTGTATATCTTTTATACATAAATATATATCTGTGCCAATATTCAACTCAAACATGTTATGATGAGCTTCAAGAAGTGGGATGGATTTCAGACATAATGGATACTTTGTTCAATTTTGTGATAACATGAATATCTCAATACAATAACTTTTATCTTAATCCAGGTAGAATCGACCTTGATACTTTATAAAAGTACATGCAGGGCATCGTGCTAAATTATTTTTTTTCTTTTTTAAACAGAACAAATATTGATGAGTAGTTAATTTCTTTAGTTAGATACCTTGATCTCAGTTATTGTATTTTTTGTTTCAGGACCAATTGTTGAAACAACACATTTTCAGGTGAGATTCAGTTAGATTCTCTTTTGATGCATATTTGTCTTTCTTTTCTTTTCTTTTCTTTCTTTCTTTTTTTTTTTTTGGGGGGGGGGGGGGGTTTTCTTTAGCAATACTCAGTAATATATTAAATAGGCAAATATACCGTATTTATTGTTATCTCTATTGCTTCACCTGCTTGTCCTATTGTGATCAGTATGCAAAGTCTGCATATATTCCTGTCTCAACTGCAAATTTCTTTGTTAAAGAGATCGATTTTAAATTGATTAATTTACATTTTTAGATCAGCAGTTTCAAATAAAGAAACAATCAGACTGAGGTGGGCTCGTAATGGTGTTATTGTATTTTTTGTTTCGTCATTTCTTCCAAAGAAGCTAATCATCTTCATATTTCTTTGCAGAGAAAATCACCCACATTTTCACCCAAACCACCAAGTGCTGCCTCAAACTCCAAAGATGAACATATTATCCCTGACACCCCAGAGAAATGTGGAAATAGCCAGGTTGGTTCAGTAGCAGTTTTGACTGTAAGGCCTCAGCTTTACTACATATGTGTTATGTTGGGTTTTTTTGTCTAGCCATGTTATCATATGGAATTATAAGGGCTTAGAGTTCTATGATGATAGTTGATAAGCCACCTATAAATGCCTATAATTTACTTGAAATGTTAAACGAATTTTAGTGAGACTCAATGAATAGGATCATAGCACTCTTCATAAAGCCTAAGGTTTTAAAACTGTATATGATATGTTTTTGAAATACTTTCCAAGCAGTAAAATAAGCTATCCAATTATTTCAGATTGCTAATCAATAATGAAAATGTATTGTCTCTAATGACAGGAGGTTACGGAGACGAGTTGCTTCAATACTCTTGCTCCTAGCAATTTGGGAAGGAAAAGACAACGGCCCTCACCAATATTTGAGAGGGACTCTAAACGCAGTGCTCAAGCTCCGAAACCTGAACTCCACCAAACCTCTGAAAGTGAGTGACTATTTTTAAATGCAATCATATTTTTTTCTTTCATAGATATATTTGATGTGGTACTCTTATTGAAATTTTAAAATGACTTTATGCTCTTAATTACTGGTATTGATAAAGAATAATTTACTGTAAGCAAGATAGTCTTCAGAGAAAAAAAATCCCTCCAACAAGTGTTTTCGGCCAAGGAGGTGGGCTACATCTTGTCATGACTCCTAATTGCCTCCTTGTTGCCTTTTTAATGAATTGTTGCCGCTAGTGGACTTTGAACCCAAGCCATTTAGTTTGCTCAGTTTGTTTGGGGGGACTTTGCACCTGCAACAGTGATCTTTCCATGTTTGTAATATTCAACGCAGTTCAAACAGTTTGTTCCCTTTTTTTCCCCTTGAAAAGCTCATGTTTAAATTGTTCTTGTCATTAATTAGGCATATACTTAGTGAGGGTGACTCATCAGTGTGTAATATTGTTTCATTTCTTTTTTTTCTTTTCTTTTTTTTTTAGGAAGTTCAGAAAGCAATCCCGACGATGACATATGTAATCAACCATTGCTTTCCAAAGACTTGACAAAAGTGAGTTTGTACTCAACATGGTATACTGAAGAAATATTTGTTGATTTTCTCTTCCTTTTTTTTTCTTTTTTTTTAAGATTAAGCTATTTTATGATATTTCACTTTTTTTTTATCTGGTGATAATTTTCTTTTTAATGAAAATGCACAAAAATAAGAATACTTTACACCATAGTTTTTGGCAACGGTTTTTTGTTCAGTCAACCACATTTCATGTAAATCAAAAACCTGATTTCAGTATTTCTCTTTTCTTAAAGAATTATTGTTTGTTTTCCTCAGCTATCAGTGGAGGAATGTGAAGCCCTCAAAGACATCTTACTTTCAGTAGCAAATGAATTGTGTGATATTTTTTGTAAGATTCGTACATGTGACCTGATGGATCTTCTCTCATCAGACTATGAGAGACTTCAAAAGCTTTTGGGTATCAGGTTTGTTTAAGTATACTTCTTGTTGATTAAATTTTTTTTCTTTCCACTGTTTTTAACCTCTTCTTTTTTTCATATTTTGTTATGCTTTAGTCAGATTCCCTTAAATTTGTCCAAAGTGTTATGAATATCGTCTTATCAGTTTCAATTAAACAATAAAACTAATATCTATATTTATATCGTCATTTGGATAAACTGCCTTTTAACCATTTTTCCCCCTCTTCTTAATCTGTTCAAACTGTTTCAATCATGTTAAGCATGCTAAGAAAATATTTTACTGAATTCACAAGACTTTTAAAAAACTATTTCGGCCCCAGGCCTTTTACATCCAGTTGTCTCATAGCTGGGTTGTAAAGCCAAAGGGGCAACATAAAAACTTCATTGGTGTCTCGGCAAGAACAAAACTCCCATAGTTATGTTCATGAATTAATCGATGAAGACATTTACCCCGCCACTGTCCTTGGTGGGTCTACTTCTGTCTCTTGTCTTTTAGCTCGAGTTATCATCTTGCTTTTTCTATCACACTCTGGAGTGCTCTCTTTCACAAACACATATGCACTGCTATTTTGTGTTCTGTTGGATAGTATTGGCTCTGCCTGTTGTGCCTTTGTCTGTGTGTGTGTCTTTTATCTGTGGGAGATCATCTCTCTGCTTTATCTGCTCTTTTAACTAATCTATCATCTTACTTTCCTCTTGGGCACCTCTATGACCCTCGTGTGTCGTGGTGCCCTAAAACCACCAATAAACAAACAAACAAACAAAAATTATTTGGTCACTTAATTATAATGACAAATCTAATGGGAATGTTTCTTGTATTTTATAGAAAAAAGATCAAGGATGCTGGAGTCATCAAACCAACTGAGAAAATCAGACCATCTTTAGCACACCGATCAAGTTTAAAATGCAGTACTCCCATCATATCCAGCTCCCATGCTACTACCTCTAGTGGTCTCTCACCATCTTCCTCTGGTGCTGATGTAATCAAACCCACTGAGAAGAGCAGACCATCTTTAGCAAACAGATCAAGTTTAAAATGCAGTACTCCTATCCTATCCAGCTCCCCTGCTAATACCTTTAGTGGTCCATCACCATCTTCCTCTGGTACTGATGTACAAAACCGATACTTATCAGCAAAAGAGGACTTTAAGAGCAAGTCATCAAAATTGTCTATTAAAACTGATTCTCCAGTTCCCTGTGGTGACAGCTTTTTCACATCCCCAATGGCTTTTGAAAGAAAAAATAGCTCTCTATTGTCTCATAATTCATCCCCTTTGTCAACCTCAAACAGAACAAGTTTTCCTAATGTTAACCTCAATAATGTTAATAACAGTAACACTAAAGCCAATGGAAGCTTCATTTCTAGCCAAAGGAATTCTCCTTATTCCAGAGTATCAAATTGTTTTCAACCTGTGAATACCCATCTCGAATTTAATTCTTCCCAAAAGGATGTAAGCTCTTCGCAATGTTCCGCATCATCGTTCCAAGGCTCTGCGCCAAGTCTCCCTGAGTTTGAGCCGGAGATGCAAGATTCCCAGTTGAAGGGAGATCCATGTGACACTGATTATGACTTTGAGGATGAAATGGAGGTAGCAATGGCATATGATGATGATAATCTCGATGACGAATTGTGCATGCATCCATTAGATTCAAAAGCATCTCTTCCAACATTAAAGGCGGACAACTCCAAGACTGAAAAGCCTCGAAATGCCAGTGTATTAATTTCTGATTCACAAAATAGCAGTGAAGTTGACCCAAATGCCTTTGTCATATCAGATGAGGAAGATGCACTTGTAGATGAAGAATTTTCAGAGTCTGATGCTGTTGGTGAGTTTTTGTTTCTTTTATTTTCCTCCATTTGCTTGCCTAACATTCTATGAGTGTTAATAGCTCTGATTTCACTTTTACTGAAGATAGCTACTTTTAGGGAGACAAAACAGAATATCATTACAATATTAATTAGTCTTCTTTTCCCTCTGTACATTTCTGCATCCTTTCTCATTACTATTGTCACCCTTTAATTCATAAATTGAAATCATGCTGTCATACATTGACAACCTCAACCCTAAGAACTTTTTTGCTTACAATTCGCAATCAATCGCTAATTCTTCGAAAAAATGTTAGCATAAGCAGAAGAAGTTAAGGGCGTAGTAGACCTCAGTCTTTAAATGCCCCGTGGTAATTACAAAATGAGAAAAAAAGATAAAATTCCAGCAAAATATAAAACCAAACATATTAACATTCAAATACAGTTGCTCTCATATGTATAGTATAGCATTGGGATTTGCTTAAATTGATGACCAACTCTGGTATTATTTAACCTCCAGAACTATTGCAGCACACTGAAAAGCAACTTTTTTTTTTTCCATTTTAATTCTAGTTGATAAATGCCACTAAAGTTCCTTTTAGTTTGTGCATACAGTAGGACATGCACCTTGTGTGACACATATTTGTCAAACTTCATTTTCAAGAGAAAATGTTTGAAAAACAAATAGTTTGAGGATAGATAAAAAATGAGGATTTTTAAAAATGGGAACAAGGAAAAGTGTTTCACTATTATGAGAGTTTGACAGCTGCTTGTATTGTTCTACGGTTTTGTGTTGCTTGAGGTAATGAAGAAACAGTTAAGTATAGAGGTGCAATCAGCTTTTCTTTTTTTACTGCTCATGTGACTCCTGCAAATGAACAGTACAAAAGTAAGTTTGAAACATAAACAAACTTATTTGCCCACCTTTCTCAATGTCTATACAAAGTTAATTTTGTTTACTTTTGGAGAGAAAAAAATTTTACTGAAAAGGAAGACAATCTGCGTATTACAACTCTCTTCTGTGATATTCTTTCAGGGCTGAGTTACGTACCCAAATTCGGCTTAACAGATCGAGATGATGGCCTGTCATCGGAATTTGATGGCATGAAGTTTGATCACAGTGCTGTCCTGTATTCCCTGTTTCGACAAGTGTTTGGCCTTAGTGAGTTCCGGCAAAATCAGCTCCAAGCAATCAATGCAGCCCTCCTTGGAAATGACTGTTTTATCTTGATGCCGACAGGTGTAGTAGATGTATTCAGTTCTATCATTTTTCCCCTTTCTTATCACCCTCCAGCAGTAAACATCAGCTGTATAAAAAGGTCCTGTATATTCTTAAGCTGGAGGTGGAAGCATTTGGTGGGAGTCCTTGATGGGTTCCTCTATTTCTGTTCCTTTTCTTTTGTACTGAAGTTATCATACTACTTTTCCCCCTCTTCTATTGTATGGTGTTTTTGTTGTCTTGTTTGTGCTTCAGAGATCATCTCCCATTTCATACCTTATGGTGCATACCTGAAGGGTCACAGGTTAGGAGAGTACCTATATAAATTTATGATGAAACAATGAATATATGACCGTTTAAGATAATTCAAGTCATGTCTTGTCTTCAGTTCATTTATAAAATAATTGATGGTTTTTTTTTTTGTTTATGTTTTTTTGTTTGTTTGTTTGTTTGTTTTTAAGGGGGGGGGGTGGAGCAGATTTAATTGTTTTCCTTTCAAGTAGGTAAATCAAACACCTAAATAAGACAAGATAACCTTAAAGCATTTGACACAGTGATGAAAGACAATTCATTCATATGTGAGGTATAATCGATCAAATCTATCATTTTGCCACCAGGTGGAGGAAAAAGTCTGTGTTACCAGTTACCTGCTCTGGTGTCTCAAGGTGTGTCTGTGATCATCTCGCCCCTCAAAGCTCTTATTCAAGACCAGACTCAACGGCTGCTATCACTCGATGTAAAATTTCTTAATAATCGTTCATATGCTTTTAGATTTACCAAGAACAGATTCCATTGCTATACATTACCTGAGAGGGGAGGTTAACTCAAGGAGTTCTCACAGCCCTCTGCTAAATGAGAAACTTGCTTACCTTAATGAAAAACAGGATTATTTTGTTTGTTCATGAATGGATTTCATTCAACTCAGCTCATTATTCTACAATCACCAGAAAGTGTTTGTTTGTCTGATAATTGAGAAAGATGAAATGAATCTGGTTGTTTAAGGACAGTGTGTGTTTATCACAGGTGCCCGTTGCCAACTTGTCTGGTGATAAAGACTTGCAACAGCAGCAGTCTGTCTATTCAGGTCTTTACCAGCGATGCCCTGCTTACAAAATGGTCTACGTCACTCCAGAGAAGGTAATGTTACGGTAGACTTAGGGTGTTAAACTATGGATGTGAAAAACATCCAAGTTGGTCATTTTCTCTTCAAATCTTTTTGATAAAGACAGAAGAAATTTCCACCCATTATGATTGTTTTAATGGTCGATAAATGGCTGTTCAAGTAAAGATATTGATAGGGAATAGAAAGTTAAAAATCTGAGAGGTTAGTGACTTAAAATAAAAGTTTATCACACCTCAACTTGAATCCCTTCTCTCACTTCCTCAACTGGTGACGGAGCTGCATTTTAAGTTGTATTTATTGCTTTGCTGTAGTGCAGACAGCGATGTGCACACCACCTTTGAATATAATTGTGTTGGCCTTCATTGGATGACACAAGAAAATGGAAGTAAAAATTTACTTTAGATATTCTCTAATAAATGGATTACACCTCTCTTCCCCCCTCCCGTCCCCTTTGATCCGAATTTGATGCACAAAGACGTTACTTAACCACTCAAGGTTTGAAATTTGCCCTCTCCAGTAAACCACAAAGGTTTGAATTTAATGGTGTCTTCTTTCCTGTCAGATATCTGCAAGTGAGAAACTATTGAACTGTCTGGACAACTTGCATAAAAGGCAACTTTTGACTCGTTTTGTCATTGACGAGGCTCACTGTGTCAGTCAGGTAAGAAAGACATGGCTGAAATGGGAAACGCTAGTCTATAATTTTCCTAAGAGTTGATTTACATTATGTTAGTATTAGACTTCCACAAGTTTTCAGCTCTGCTGAACCTTGCATTTTAAAAGATTATTATAAAATGCTTACATTTTTTTAGAGGAACACTACTTATGACAGTTACAGTCCTTGACTTGGGATCAACGCAAAATGATTCAAATAAACTATTTAATTTTTGTAATTGATTTCCAAATTAAAACAACTTCATCTGTTGTTTTTTTGTTTTTGTTTTTTGTTCTAATTGTCACTGACTTCAGTGGGGTCATGATTTCCGACCTGACTACAAACGTCTGAATGTGCTGCGACAACGTTTCCCAGGTGTCCCCATGATGGCCCTCACTGCCACCGCAACCCCTCGGGTGCGACAGGACATTGTCCACCAGCTTGGCATGACCAGTCCAAAATGGTGAGAACTGATAGCTGTAGCCTATTATATAATGCTAACAAAATGCCTCCTCTCTCTCTCTCTCTCTCTCTCTCTCTCTCTCTCTCTCTCTCTCTCTCTCTCTCTCTCTCTCTCTCTCT
>JBCIKM010223936.1:2214-12475 GCA_039654465.1 Melibe viridis | reverse complement strand
GTGTGTGTGTGTGTGTGTGTGTGTGTGTGTGTGTGTGTGTGTGTGTGTGTGTGTGTATGTGTGTGTGTGTGTGTGCGCGCGTGTGTGCTTGATAGAGAGAGAGTGTGTGTGTTCTTTGTGTCCGTGTAAGTTGAGATGCAAATGTGATTATGGTACTGCAATGATTTTTTTAAAAATTAATCTTAATTTAGCGCCTGCATCCTGTTGCCAAGGTGGGGATAGTTTGTGCGCATTATAAATATTACAATAATAATTATAATATTATTAGTAGTATTATTAATATTATTTATTTTTGTTTTGTTTTGTTATACATATCCCTTCATACCGCCTAAGCTGTGTCGGGACCTAGCACCAGGGAGCCGAGAAGAACTCTGGATCACAAGAAATGAAGACAGGCAGAGGATCAGTCCACCGGGCCTAAACTTGTGTGGCATAATGAGAAATAAAAGGGGTATTGCTTGATCTTAATCCAAGCAATAGTTGCTATTGCCTTTGGTGGCATCTGCTCAGTGATAAAGACCAATGAGCCAATTTACCACAGGGCGATTATTATTATTATTATTATTATTATTATCATTATTATTATCATTATAATTATTACGTGTGTTATTGTTTGCTGTGATGGGTCTCTTTCTGTTTGACTTGGAAGAAAATAGTAATTGGCTTGATCCAGGCAAGGGGAGCCTCAAATAGAATGAATACAGAATATTGAAGAGGATAATTGTTTTGTTTTGTTATCCTTATCCCTTTAAACCGCTTTAGCGGTGTCAGGGGGACCCAGCTCCAAGGAGCTAGGAAAAACTAGGGATCACAAGAAATGAAGACAGGCAGATGATCAGTCCACCGTGCCTAATCTTGTGTGGTTCAAAGAGCAATACTTAAAGGGTATTACTTCATCTTAAGCCAAACAATAGTTGTTGTTGCCTTTAGTGGTATCTGCTCATTGAGAAATACCAATGAGCCAATTTACCTCAGGGCAAGAATATGATAAAGATAAAAACAAAAACAGATTCAGTCTCTCTGCAGCACCAAAAGACCTCTCCTTCAGGGGTTTAGAGGGGGGAGGGAGAATGAAGGGGGGGGGGGGAGGAAGTTGAAAGGAACCGGAGGGAATAGAGGGGAACAAAAAGAATTTGAGAGGAACAGTTAGGGTGTGAGAGAAACAGGAGGGATTTGAGAGTAACAGGAAGGAAAAGAGTAACAAGAAGAATTTGAGAGGAACAGTTAGGATATGACAGGAACAGTAAGGATGCGGAAGGGACAGGAAGGAAGAGAGAGGAACAGGAGGGACTTTGGAGGAACACAAAAGATTGAGGAAGGATAAGGAAGGATTTGGGAAGACAGGACGGACATGGGAGGAACAGGAGGGAAGAGAGAGGAACAAGAAGAATATGAGAGAGAGGAAATTGAGAGAAAAAAAAAGGAGGTGAGAGAAAGTAGGAAAGCCTTACCAATGGAGACCCGAGCAAGTGCCTCTGATACCTCAGTCATGTTGCCATGGGAGGGTGGTGAGTGTCGGGAGGAGATGAAGTTGAGGCTATGACGAACAGCTGACACAATCTGGAAATAAGAATCATTCCATGCTGAAAAAGTTTAACTCGATATCACTACAAAATAAACATTAACAATAAGACCTACATAGACGAAGGAAACATTATTTTAAGAAACTGTTTATTGTGTCTTGTAAAGTGTATATGAACATTTCCTTTTGAATGACAACAGAGATCTGTGGTTTTGCTTCATGTTCCATGTTGATGAAAACTTGAAATGGTGTAAAGACACAAAATAAGTCACTCAATGGAATCCCAATGGTTACAACACCCACCCCCACCCCCCACCCCACCCCACCCCCAAAGTATTACAAAAGCAATTCCTTTTCTTTCTTTCTTTCTTTTTTAATATGCGACAAACCTCATAAAATTCAAAATTCTGCAATTTCCATTGGATTTGATTAAATTAAGACACAAACGTTTAATCTTAAGTAGATCATATACTATTTTGATTTTCAGTGACCTGTAAGAATCTGACCCTTGCATGATTCTTATTTTACAAGACGGCATGAAAGGCAAGACAAGGTGTGTTCAATTTTTTCATAGTTTTTTTCTAAATTGTGCCAAAGATAATCAACATTTTGATATTGAAAAGTAAACCCCTAATAACCATTGATCTTACTAGAATTTTGTACTCTTTCAGCAGCTCAAGTAATTTTCTCCTGCTGTAGTTTCCATGCTGTATGAAAATAAATGGAGCAAAAAATTTATTACTACTCATAAGCATTGTGCTAAGACAGACTACATCTCCTTGAAGATGTCACTAAGATGGAAAAGTTTTTGAAAGAAAAGAAGTGATACCTTTCACAATTATTTTTGTGTGCCCTGGAAATTTTTTCTCTCCCCTCACCAAAATCAGACATTGAGAGACAGGCAGAGGATTAATTTTGGACAGCAGCACAATTGATTAAAATCTTTGACTGTTAAAAATCACAGGGATATTTCAAATTTTGCAATTTTCAGCATATAAATATACTCAAAGTACATAAATTACACATCAAACTGGACAGGAATAAATGATACAAAAATGTATTCTGTTTGTTGGTTGAATTCTTTTATAATGAGAGTAACAGTGACTCTGAATTGATAATGGCATCGTTTTTGAGGTAAATAGGTAATTTCAAATTGACAATGCAATCGTTGCTCTAAACAAAAAGAGATAGTTATAATAATAATAATTATGATAATATGTGCTTATATAACGCTTTTAACATATCTGGATATATCTCAAAGCAGTTAACAAGAAAGCTTATATTGTTCATTTATAGGTGATTTTAGGATCCAATGACACACATGAAACAACAAAAGATGAAAGCCTGAGGTGTATTCAAACAGCTTACCATCCACTTGATGAACCACTGAGCCTTAGGGTCCAAAATGGACACAAAATGGAGAGGAGTCAAACGGTTAGGCTGGGATGGGGTCGTAGGTTGGAGGGCAAACAAGGTCAAGGAACTCTCCACCAGCTCCTTCAAATAACCTTGGGGAAATCGCACCCAGTAGTTTGGGGCCTCGTGCTGGAACTCAATCATCAGTCGGAACTGACAGGGAGGGGAGAGGGTGGTAGTGAGGGGGTAAGAAGTGTGAGGCATTGGGTTGGGGGCATATTGGGAGGAGGGAAGGAGTAGAATTAAAAGATGGAGGGGAATAATTTTGGAAAGAGTTTGGGGTGGGGAGGGGTTTATTTGCAGTGGAGTGGGAGGAGAAAGCAGTGAACAGAAAATAAAGGGAAAAGTTCTTCATGATGCAGTAGCTTAAAAACAAGAAACTTCCATGATCAAAATGAAAAAAAAGCAGAAAAAGTCTATGGAGAATGATATACAGTCAACAGCATTGCAAACTTGAAGCCTATATTTAGATTTTTTCAGTGTATAATATAGAATTCTTCTCATCTCATAGCCTGTGTGTTTATGAATACTAAATTATGTACAACTGTAGCCTTGGTGACCCTAAAGTCTATTCAGTATAACTTTTGAACATCCGTTTTCTGGGCAAACAATTAACATATTAAAGCATAGATAGTAGAAATCAACTCACAGCTTTTAAGAGTTTGACAACAGATTTGTCTGAGCAGTTGAGTCCATTGTTCACAGCGGGGATGGCAGCGTTGTGCGTGGTAAACTGACCAGATAGAAATTCAACTACGGAGGGCAAAATTAAATTTCTTTAAAGTCATTAAATAGGGCAACTGCTTTTAGCCAAGTAAAGTAACTGATATGAACAGAAATTTAATTAACATTGTGAAAATGCTATACTGTACAAGTCAGGTAGTTCGTAAAGGTTCTTCTTTAACCCTCTTAGCCAGATGGGCCATGAACGTGACTCTGCACCTTGATCAAAATCACATTAAAAAAAAATTTCATCTCCGGCTAGAAAGGTCAAAATTTAATTAGTATCAGACAGTTTTACAAATGTTAAAATCTTCTGGTATTCATTTATTTTTGTAATGAATTAGCCAATAATCATGAAAAAACCCCCCAAAAAACAAGGCTCTAATTTTAAAAAATTGTGACCCTGACATACTTACCTAATAACATGAACACTTGACTGGTATGATGAGATGTACTTGTGAATGATTTTGCCACAAATTTCAGACACAGTTCCTGACGACAAATAATTAAAACAGTTTATGAAAATAAATTACCATTTAAGTTCAGGTATTTATTGCATTTCAATTTTACTACATCTGCTGAGAATCAGAATAAAAGGCTCTTCAAGAGCATCAAATTTTGACTAGGTTTTTGCAGATACTGAGATCTCAGGTAGAAGCAATAGAAGTTCTTGAGGCATGGAAAATGTGTACCCTTATAAATATGTGTGCCTTTGTGTGTGCGTGTCATCATGAGTAGTTGTGCATATGAACAGGTGCATGCATGTATTATGCATGTGTGTCTGTGTGCATTGTATGTATGTGCATGTGTGCATTGTGTATGTATGTGTGTGTGTGTGTGTGTGTGTGTGTGTGTGTGTGTGTGTGTGTATGTGTATGCAAGCGAGTGTGTGTGTGTGTGTGTGTGTGTGTGCAAGCGAGTGTGTGCGTGTGAGTGTGAGTGTGTGTGTGTCTGTGTGTGTGTGTGTGTGTGTGTGTGTGTGCGTAAATATTCAAGTATTAATAAGTCTGTCTGTGCAGCATGTAATTTTAAGAGTGTGTATGTATGAGGACAGGTTGGTTTGTTTGTGTCTATTTTTATGGAGGGTGGAGGTGGCGGGGGGGGGGGGGGTGGAGACACTCACAGAGAGCTGCTCCTCAGGGTCAGCCATTGCTTCTAGTAAGTTCCTCCGCAACTGTGGCCAGTGCCTGTTCTGGACAATTTCTCCTGAAATGATCTGGTTCAACTTCTGCATTGCCTCACGTCTCACCTAGTTGATGGCGATAAAACAGTCTATCATAACAGTTTTACAAACGGCAATTATATAATAAATAGTATTAATTAGCAGTAAATCTTCATGGTTGCTATAAAGTGCTATATATAAGTGCCTCTGGAGATAAAGGAGGGGTGGGCATAGATACAATACTTGGCATCAACACAATTCATGGGTAACTCAATCAATCAAATGATCTAAAACTAATAATAAATATAATAATAATAATAATAATAATAATAATAATAATAATAATAATAATAATAATAATAATAACATCTCTTAATTTGGAAATTTTCATAAACTGATAGAAAATCTATAAGAGAACTAGAAAAAAGCAAATGTCTATAGTCAGTTCATTATTTTAATCAAATTAATCTCAAAGAAAAACAGGAATAATATTCAAGTGCATTTTGACCATATTCAAGGCTGACATTAGGAGCTGTTCTGATTCCTCTTCAAGTGAGTAATGCTGAGGAAGAAAGTACTTCTCTCGAATACTAATGCCTTTGTTACCTGCAAACTTTCAGTTTTTGTCAACATGCCCGCAATACTCTTCAGGTAGTCTTGGTTGAAGATCATTACGCTACCCTTTATTTTGATGGAAAAACAGAGAAATAAATATATAATTTATGAAGTTTTAAATAGCTACCATAAGAACACATAGATATAAGTAAACAAACAGCATCTGTAAGGCTAAAAATAATTTTCCTTCTGTTATCACCCTGTTTGAAACATCAAGTTTCAAGAATTTAAATGCAACCGTTGTCAATGCCTATTTAAATTTCAACAGGTTGAATGATTATATTGAAGAGTTTAGTAACTGTTTTTCAAAGACTTAAAGATTCAAAGGAAGATTACAGAAATTAAATATGTTTCTTTCAAAAACTGTCAACCTTATAATAAATATGTCAAGTTGTCAGAAAAGTGAACATAAAATCTTTATTTATTACTGTATAAATAGAAACGTATATAACTATGACTTCCTCAAGACACATGCAGTGTTGACCATTGAGTGACACAGAAAACATGCATGATGGGATATTTAGTTTTCAGAGAAAAAAAAAGTAAATGAGAACTTAAATATAAAAGGTTAGAGCAAAAGCTTTGAGAAAAGATTTAGGTTCTAGTATATTCTCTTTCTCCCCTGCTGAATTATTCTAAAAAATCAGCTGAAAGAAAAAAGTAACTCTAAAGCAAGCATACATTATTTTAAGTGTGCTTTTTGTAGAAAAACTTTTGCAGTGAACATAATAAACATATTTTTCGAAAGTAAATTAAAAACCCATTACAAAAAAATACCAAAAATCTTCAAAATGTTTGTTACATAAAAGTGCAAAAATAGACTTTAGCCTGATAATGAAAAGTGAAAAACAAAATAAAAAAAAGCAAAACAATTGGGCTGAAATTTGTACAACATTACTGAAGCATGTAATTTTTTGGAAGAAATCTAACTTATGCTCTGCTGAGTGAAAAAGTTAGGTAAACTGAAATGACATCAAACAAAAAAAAAGTGAAGTTGAGGAGACCTTTAACTTCTCTCATAGAACATTCATAAATACTGCATATTCCAACCCTTGATTTTGCTATATGACTATGATCCTTTTGACAAAATTAAATTTAGATGATTTCACCAAGATTCTCTCAATCATTGTTTTCTGACGCAAAAATAGAAAATGTCTTTGTTATCAAACAAGTAAAGCACGATAAGAGTGAAAAAGTTGCACAAGGACTATTGCACAATGGATCATTAACAAGAAGAAAACAATCATTCTGTATACTTTTGTGAACATCAAATTTAACATGGAAACATTAAATCTGGTATAACACTCCTGTACACTATAGTTTCATTGCTTTAAAATCTTGGCAATAAAATGAAGTTTAAGTGAAACTTTTAGATGAGGTTACAACATTAAAATGTATGAGACGACACAACAAATATCCTACCTGAAGAAGAAAATCTTTATTAGCAATAAATATGTAAGGTGTTTAGAAAATGTCTGACATGCTACCACAAAACAATGCTAGTAAATCGAAGAAAAGTTTTGAAAAAAAGAAAAAATACTAAACAGAATGAAGATTTCCATGGAAAAACAAGATGATTTTAAAGTTTTTGGATGTTTGGAGTTCCATTAAAAATGTTATTTTTGAGTAAAAATGGCTCCATAAAAATTATTTCATGGAGCTAAAGACCATGGAATTCCTCACCCTGTCTGTGAAATTCTCTCAACCCTTACATCCTAAATTTTCATGGAAAACTTACTGTCACACTTTTCTCCTTCAAAGAAAATTGTCAGAAAGACTGATGACCAGTTGATTATAATGAGTATCAATTGTCCACTCTAAACATGTTTTTCAGCTTTAGAGATTTTTTTTTTTTCTTCTCTCATTTCTTTTAAATTCAACTCCAAGTTTATGTGGCATTAAGAGATTTTCACAGAGCATAGCTGACTTGAAGGACAGCAATCATTTCCTTTATTATTGTTTTGATGCTTCCCATTCCATCTATGCAGAATTCATTACACAGTTTGGTAGTGTCTATGGTAAAAACTGTTACAAATGTGGTCCTGGTTTTTTTGGTTTTTTTTAAAGAAATGAAAGAAAAGAAAATGACTGCTTCCTTCCGACAAAAAAAGACCTAATTTGCATTTAATTATACTCTTTCAACCTAATCTGATCTGGTTCCACAAAATAGCCTCATGTTTAATTTGCTCAGTAAAGGTTCATAAATCAAACAAATCACTTCAATTCTCTGACAGACAGAGGTGTTAAAAATCATTTGGTTGACACGGCACTACGATGAATATTATAGTGTGAGACACATTGCCAGGACAGTTTGTTGGGGAACTTGTCTTTATGAAAAACGAAAGCCTTCAGAACTGCAAATCAAGTTTTGATTGTCAGTGACAGCACAACACACAAAGCATACATCAATGGCTGGCGCTAACCTGATCGTACAAGCTATTAAAGGATGATACCTCCTCATCATCTGTTACCAGAGGCGTGCGCCTCATCTCTTCCCCTTCCACCCCCGTACGGCCCACCCCAAACTCTGACTCAAAGTTGGAAAGCAGGAGATCCACAGCTTCACTGATGTTTCTCCCCAATCGCTTCTTCAGGTCAACATAGCTGGAAAGAAAAATGAGGAAAACTCAAAATATCAAATGTTTGTAACATGAGCTTCATTCATAGATAGCACAACCTTGAATTCCTCAGGGAGGAAAGAGGAAAATAATTCAAACCTGTCCATAAAGAGCACATTAAATGGAAATGGAACAAAAATAGAAAAAATAGTACACAAATAAAGAACTGTGACTGTTTTGTATTTGTAGGCTTTTTGATTGAATATATATCTAAAACCTAAGTGCAAGGCAGAGTTTTGCATTTACGGGACTCTTGGCTTGACTTTGCTTGGGAAGATGCAAAGAAAGAGAAAAGAAAAATAATGAATGTGCTGTGGCAATACACAATCAATTTGTTTTCCACACAGATCTTACTAAATTCGTATGACATCTTACTTGAGATGAAGAAAAAATGTATCTTTTACAATTTTGATTGAGTAATTGCTTAATTTTACATCTTACTTGCATTGAAAACAAAATATAATCCTTACGATTTAGACTGAATTATCAGATCTGTGATCTGTGAGACCAAACTCTCCTGACTGCCTGAGTCAATATGACCTGCTGTGGAGTATCGCTCAAGCTCCTCATCAATAAGTGGACTCAGTGTTTCCTCAAGCTTTTTCTTCAAAGCCTTGATGAAGTCGTGTCTGAAATAGTAATATGCAATATTTGTATAGCACCTTTTGCAGAGACCTCAAAATGTTTAACAACGACAAATCACTTGGCAGATAACACATAACTCATTTCATGACAAAATCCTCCTGTATTAGGCATGGTACAAATATTTGGATAGAAACAACTTTGTCTTAATAAAAACTAAGGGACCTCCAAGCTTTATACCCCTCCCTGATAGGATGAGGATAGTAAGGTTAAGTTCCTCACATAAGGGCACAATACTAATGACCTTGGCTACAGACTGGACAACTGAATTTGGGAACTCAATTGTCATTGCAGTCATCCTTTCAAACACCAGCTGAACCGATCATTACCTGACTTAGCGAGTAGTTTTCCCCACTGGGACATCCATTATGTAAATACAAATTTTATATTTACTTCAATACACTTTCATTATAACAAAGGCAACAGATAGACATCTAGATGACCTAGATGTGGCCTAACCTCCTTAGAGTGGCAGGAGATTAGGGCCAAAATACTTATCTGAGGGGACGTTCTTCTCTGAAGACTTTCTGTTGTTGCTCCCTCTAGGAGTACCTTGCTTAAAAAGGTTTCAAAATCATAAAGCACAAGCAATACACCTCTCCATACGAAAATAAGAAATAATAAAGCATCTCTATCCACGTTATCAGTAGTTTTATGTTGTTGACGCTTGATGATTTGATATCAAAATTAGTAATAGCTTTGTCATTAAGATTATCGATTATTTTATTCTCATTGCTTGAAATCAATTATTACCAATAACAGAACAGAAAAGCTTTCACACAAGAGGTCTGTTGAAAATTGTAATCAAAACTGGATCATAAAGGCAAAAGAAGTTTCTGTTATGATACTACAAAGCCTGTGAGATTGTGCTGCTATCCTGATACTACTTACAACTTAAATATATTGAAAGTTCTCCAATATTTGACCTTTGGTTCAAAATCGTTTGAAACATTCAGACAAACTATTCGATGAGCTTCATTCGTAGATAGCATAATAATGAAACTCACAATCAATATATGATTTACTTGCAGAGAAACCTCATCTTACAAAAAACAAAACAAACAAAAAATCATGAACATTGGAAGAAAAATAAAACAAGCTTCTAATGCTCACTTGTGAAAATTTTCATCATTCTCTTCCAAGTGTAGAAGGGTGTCCTCTGCTTGATCTAGGCTCCCAGCATCTCGTATGATGTGTTCCCAACTCAAGATGAGTTCTCGAAGCCCTCGTCTGAGGTCTTCCCCTTCCAATCCTCGCATGGACATGGTTTCAGTCAAGTGCCCTGCTAAATATATATTTTTATTCCAATATCAATACCGTTCATTATCTAAAAATAAAAGAAATCATCAATAATTAAAATCAACTATTTTATCTCATTAGGTGAGTGGACAAATAATTAAAAAAGCGACCAAGAACATCATAGAGACCTATGAATGATGAAAGTCAAACAGTGACTACTGTCAAATGATATTTTTAATGATATTTGCAACTATTTTATCTCATTAGGTGAGTGGACAAATAATTAAAAAAGCGACCAAGAACATCATAGAGACCTATGAATGA
>JBCIKM010223716.1:0-12478 GCA_039654465.1 Melibe viridis | reverse complement strand
ATATATATATAGAGAGAGAGAGAGAGAGAGAGAGAGAGAGAGAGAGAGAGAGAGAGAGAGAGAGAGAGAGAGAGAGGCTTGTGGAAGGCGCGGAGCGGAAGTTTGGCACAATATTGTACGAATAAACTGTAACCGTTCTTCGAACAATTATTGTGCAGTGATCATCCACACATGTTGTACGAATAACTGGTAGTGACTATTCCTACAATAGTACTGGAAGAAAATGCCCAGAAGAAAAACAGTTGAAGTTGAATGGAGCAAAATCATGAAAAAAAAGAGTTGAAGAGTAAGAAAAGATAAAGACACTTTAGGCCTAAACAATCAAGTGGGCTATGGTTATGGTTTATCTGTCACTAGCAAATGCTCCCATTCTACATATGCAATTAGGAATGCAAAGCTTTTTTTTCTCCAAAAAATAAGATTAACAGGATGCATTTGAAAATAAGATATTGGTCAGGAAAAGAAAAACAAAAAAATCTTGGAGCCTGCATGGGATCGAACTCCTATCACTATGCTATGCTTACTATGCCAACATGACCTGACCTGTACAGCTATTCACAGCTCAGAGCCAAAGTCCGGCACGCTTGGCAGTTTGTCGGATAAATAGAGATACCTTGGTAGAAGTATGAAAGCTTCTGTATGGACTGAGAAACAGCTATACTGGATGTTTTGGGTTGCCCCTTTATCAACAGGACAGAAAACAAAATAAAAGATAAATCAGCAACTTGGAGAAATCTTATAAGTGAGATTAATGGATGGTGGAAAAATGAGGGTGAAAGAGTAGGAACTCAGCTTGAATACGAGAGTGTGATACGTAAATAGGAGTATGAGGAGAGTGTGCCCGGGACTGGTGAGACAGGTAGGGTAGGTAAAGACAAAGGGTAGTGATTGCGTGAGCGCCCGAGGTCACTAGGGACAAAGAGAGGGTACAAGGTATTTCTTCGCCTGTGGAACTGGACACCAGCACACGAGGTGGGCTGGAGGACGAGAGGCCGAGTATGAAAGTTGCAAAAAAGGAAAAGAATAGTGGAGCAGGTAGGTTGTAAGGGAAAAGGTAGAAAAAAGAATAAAAAACAAAACACTGCTGACGGCTTACAAGGGATAATGGACCCCCCTTTAACCAGAAGAGTCCAAGATTACCTGGAATATCACTAAGCGTTGGCAGAATCGCTACTCTTTCATTGTCGAATGTAAACAAAATGGTAGTTGCCTGCCAGACCATGGGGAGAGAGAGGGAAATCCCTCCCTAGTTTCGGATCAGTCAATTGAGATGTCACTTTACAAAATTGTTTGAATAAACCAGCACCAGTTATTTTTACAATTGTACGAATAACCACTCCAATTATTTCATGCACCAAAACAGTTACTTAGACTCTCTATTCCTTTATCTATTACGTGCCAAAACCAGGTGAGGCCTGGACGTCAACACCCCTTACGATGCTGTTCTAGCCCGCTACCCTGCCTTACCTCCTCGACCACGGTATCTTCATCTTGGTCAGCCATTGCAAACGAGAGAATTAGTATGGATGGGAAGAGAACAGTTATAGTTTTAGGCAGTATTCTATGGGAGGTCACTTGCAGAAATACTCATGCTGTATAATGCGGTTGCAACTGATTGCATCTTTATTTTGTCTTGATACATACACAAGTTCATTCATACACACGACGAACTCTTCAGACGTCGACCCGGAAGTTAAAGATTTTAGATTGAAAACGCTAAATTTACGTAGTCAGTAGAAAACACAGAGCTGCACTCGCAATAATAAACTCGGTTTTAATGCTTGCTGTCTTGTATTGTTCACTATTCTATGTTCCCTTTGGTTCAATAACATCTTAATAAATGTCTTCCTCGGCAAAGCTGTCATAGATTATAGCTGATCAATATGCGATGGATTTTGGAGGGCCAAAGCTCGAACACGGTGTCCCTTAGTCTTATTTGATTTTTTAAATCGAAAGAATAATTTGAATATCTTCGGAGGTCAAGTCAAAATCGAAAGTGAAACTAACGACTCCGTTTATCAACCAAGCAGAAGTGTCCTTCTTCACAGCGGCTATCTGTCGTAGGTCTAGGAGTCTGGTTGCATAAAAACCAATTGAATCTGTGTCTTATATACCTAGATAATCTGAGAAAATAAAAGATTATTAGTGTTTTCAAATATATCTCTTCAGTAGAAGAGGAACATTATGTGTATTTCTTGAGGAGAACACGAACAAGCAGTGATGTAGTGACAAATATTTATATTCTATACAAGACCGTCCTCCGGAAGAAAGTCATGTTTTAAAAATATTTTTTTCATAGATATTTATTTTACCGCTTCTTTTTTTAGCTCTTTGGGGCTTAATGGTATCTGTAAGCAAACATTGCTGATTTTGGATGTTTTTATTCAACTTTTGGGATATATGAAAATCCTTAGACAATGGAGCTATTGAGAACCAAGTTACATCAACATGCAGTAGCCTTATCTTTAATCATGAAATCAGAAAGGAGGAAATTTTCTTTTGCAAAAACCTCTTGGGAATGCTGTTCTTACAGATACAATTCGTCTGTTGCAAAGGATTTGGGAAATAAATGTCGTCCAAAAAATGTATTGAGACAACCAAGTTTATTTATGATGTCAAAATATCATCCTGATTCTCTTTTGAACATAAATTCCTTAAAGTTACAGATACCTGTATCTCATTTTTCTACATCGTGTACACGTTTTCAAGATGTTAATCTTGCACAAGGTACAAGCGATCTTATTTTTGCAGACTTTCCAACAGTTCAGGCTGCAGAGAGTATCATCAGTGGGATTCATGATTTTACAGGTAATTCCTGTTTTTATATTGTTATTGAGTTTTTTCTATGGTGAAAACTCTTTGCATAAAGAAATGATAGTTTTGTATGTAGAGATACTGGCTTATATGCTGAATACCACCCAAAGTGCTTTAAAATATGTTATTTCATTATACGATGCTTGAAAAACAAACATAAAAAGTCCATAGCTAGCATCTAAGCTTTGCTCCTCAAGAGAATCAAATTTGCCTATCTTTCAGCAATTAATTCACATTTTTCTGATTCAAGCAAAATTGAGTGAAAGTTAAATGAAAGGAAAAAACTATCACCATTCATTTCCTAAGCTTGTGTTAACATGTAATTTAGGGTCAGAAAAAGAAAGTGTGCATTTATTGTGAGACTATAAAATTCAAATAAGGTAAAATCTACTCATAGCAACAAAGTCATGCTTGGTCATTTTTACCATGCCAAGATAAATGAGTTTTTAATATAGTTGTAGGAGGAAAAAAGTCAATAATCTCGTTAAGAGACCATGTGGATTTATCTTGCTGTCAAGAAAAAAAAGTTCAATTTTGTATTTTCGTATTTTGTTTTATCAGTTAAGACCATGCCAAGATAAAACCAGATGAATTTTTACACTGTTCTTACAGTTTTTCATTATAGGTTTCAAAACTTTGCTGGTTTGGGATTGACACTATCAACATTAGGTACTTGTTATGTTTTACAGGTCAATGTCTATCTCACACATTTGTTAAGCCTTTGTATTTTCTCTGTCAGTTGATTTGAAACTATAAAAGTTTGTATTTCAAATTGTCGAATTATTCATCATGTGTGATTGGAACTCTTTCAGGTCTGCCATGGTGGTGTACAATAATAACGTCTGCATTTATTCTAAGAATATTGCTGCCTCTACCTCTGAGTATTTACACTATGCACAATGAAGCCCGTCTCCAGCGTTTGCAACCAGAAATTAAGGTGCTTGCTCAACAACTGAACAAAGAAGTGAATATAGCAAGGCAGCTATTGAAATGGGATGAGAAAAAGGCCAGAGCAGAATTCAATAAGGATGTGAGAGTGATTTTCTTTAGAGTTTAATGGAAATACAATTTTGTTGTCAATAAGGATAAAAAGTTAATTTCCCTTAGAGTCAAATGGAAAAACAATTTGTATGGTCATTAAGGATGTAAGATTAATTTTCCTTTATGTAAGATTTAGAAACAGAAATTGCTTGGTCATCAATGATGAGCAAAACTTTTCTTCACTGAATTTAATTTTTGGGGTTTTTTTTCCCATTAAGGGGCCAGGGATTTAATTGTGTTAGATGAGCATATGTGTAAATTGATTGGCTTTTTTTCTTGGATCTTTGAGAATTGTTACATTTTACAAGTTATGATGAGTCGATGTTCATAGTTGATGCTTGATTTTTTTGTGGGTTGAGTTTCTATAGATTCTTTGCGGAATTTTATTTTTAGGGGATCAGGTTGGACACGGCTCCAGGTGTTTCTATCTCAATTTATTAATTTATATTGCCAGTCATGATTTTAGATTTTCCAGTAGAAATTAACTTCCCACAATGATATGTGTATTTTAGTTGTAAAAAAACAAAAACAAGAGAAAATTTAATCTTTGACTCAGTTTCTGAAATTTTTATGCTTTAGTGGTAATCTTTAGAATTAGTGACTTAAGTGAGGCACTTAACCTTATTTTACATATTTATTTTGCAGTATTCATGCAAGGCTCTCTACCGCAGTAAATTGCACTATGATCCTTTATTAATCATTATTACTTCTGAGGCCTTGTGCTACGAACATTCAGAAATTAACTCTTGTTAGTTCCAATCTTTCTATTAAACATAATATTTTCTTAAACACACACAACTGTAACACATCCACACATGCTCACAACAAAACATAAAAAAAAAAACACGCACACACACTCTTAACAAACTCACACTCACAAAAAAATCTACTGTGAGAATCGAATCCTATCAGCCATGCGGTTAGCAGTATCCCAATCTGCTAAGCCATATGGCCATCTGAATTCGGGTGATACTTGTTCAGACCCTTTCCAGTTTCAAGCAAATTGGTCATGTGACGTTATGATCATTGAGCATTATCCAGTAATGGATATGTGCAATATAAGTGTTGTGTTGTTTTGTTATCCATATCCCTTCATACTGCCTAAGCAGTGTCGGGACCCAGCTCCAAGGAGCTAGGAAAAACTCTGGATCGCAAGAAATGAAGACAGGCAGAGGATCTGTCCACCGTGCCTAATCTTGCATAGCATAATGAGAAATGCAAGGCGTATTACTCGATCTTAAGCCAAACAATAGCCATCATCATTATTATCATTATTATTATAATTATTATTAATATTATTATCATTATAATAGTTATTTTCATTCACATTGATAAATCTGTTTTTATTTTTTTCCAGTTGAGAAGAATTTTAAAAATCTTGTATATCAGAGACAACTGTCACCCCATGAAGAAAGTTGCAGCATATTGGATTCGTATTCCCCTGTGGGTGAGTGCATCATTGGCACTACGGAACATATCTGTACAGGCAAATAACCCCCTTCTAGGTAAGTTAAAGTGCAATTTAATCTCTTACTTGCTGTACTATCCCTACTCATACCACTGTTGGCTTAGAATAATGGTTACAAGGGTTTTTTCTATTTCTTCACTTCAAACATAATTGTATGAAGGGGGAGGGGGGTGGAAAAGTTCTGATAGTTGCCTCGTGGCAGATTAGCTATTCAGTTCAGTTCTTAAAGATGTATATGTACATAAAATGAATCCCTCTCAATTCTGCTAATAAGCCCAAGTATTACATTTGGAATTTAAAGCCACATCAAACGGCTATCACATCACAATTGATGGGATAATAATAGGTCTTAAGAAAAATTGCATTAGTCTTTGAAAAAAAAATAAATTAAATACTGCATCTTGAAAGGCTTGCACCTGGATAAACTCAAAATTTGAAAATGGGCAAATTGCTCTTAAAATAGCTCCCACTCTCTTCCTGTAAAAACATCTCCATAATGTTTCAGAGCAGAAGAAAAAATGCTGCAGTAATTCAAAGTCAAAAGTCATTTACAATTTACCTTTTGGTTTGAACATCACTGCACTTGCAAAGGCAATATACAGGTGTAAGACTTGAGAGAACCCCATTGCTCACAAAAGATGATTTAAGAGGTTTTCAAGTGTCAGTGGCAAAGGCTCAGAAGAGAAAATGAGGAGAGGATGGTTATATCACAGTTTCAATAAAACAGACAGAAATACTTTAGTGTGTCCTCTGGCTACTCAGAGAATGAAGAATCTATAGCATTGGAATGTCTGCGAAAGAGCCTTTGTCAAGATCATTTGTTCCCATGGTGCACAGATTGTCTGTCAAAATAAACTATTATGTAAACAGTACTATAATACCAAATATAATACCAACAAAAATATGAAAAAATGACTCAGACACAGCAACACTGGGGAAGGGGTTGTAAATAGTCTTATGGTGCATTGTGAGATATATAGAATGGGACATTTATACTGTGAATTCAAATACTGTGAGTCATAGTCTGATACTTGATATTGCTAGATAAAGAATATTTTTGTACCTTCAAGGTTTTAGAACTGACAAAGTGGAGCTATGCCAAATATTGATTGTATATTTCTTTCTTGTTTTTTTTTTTTCACATAGAAAATTATGAAGGATATCAAAGTCTCAAGTCTGAAGGTGTTGCATGGTGTATGGACCTAACTCTCATAGACAGCACTTGGATCCTGCCCATCATGATGGGAATGGTCACTTTGTTCAATGTTGAGGTGGATTTCTAATATTGTTTTCTTCAATGATTAAATTGATTTCTCTCCAATGTTTTTCATTTTATTAGATATAATGTACTTTTGTAAGTTACAGATCTCATTGTTTTCATTTTGGCAATTGGTCAAATTCACTACCATTTTTAAAATGTCTTTTTGATGTGTTACTTTTGAATTTCCTTTTTAAATACCAAGCAAATTGCTTTTGACTTAATTGACTTATGCCTTTTGATTACGCTGGGACCATATGGCCGCAACAACACTCTTCCAATGCACATGGTTCGGGCAGGTCTTCCTCAGCTCTGCCTTGGCCTCTGCTTCCATGCTTTGCCACCAAGTCCGTTTTGGCTGACCAACTCTTCTCTTCCCTTGAGGGTTCATTTCCAGAGCATGCCTTTTGACATTTGATACAGGCTTCCTTAACTTGTGGCCAATCCAAACCCTTTTCCTCTTCTTAATCTCCATTTCAATTGAAGCCTATCCTGTTTGACTCCACAGTTCTTCATTTGATACAAGCTCTGACCATCTTATTTTGAGCATGTTTCTGAGACGATTGTTGGTAAAAGTCTCTATTTTGTTGGTGTTGGTTTTAGTGATTGTCCATGTTTCTGTATAATAGAACCATATAGGTGGGATTGAGCATCTAGACCTATTAGATATGGATAATAAACTAGGAGGCCCTGTGTGCACTTTGTGCATGTTAAAGAACCCTTGGCAGTTGGAAATCAAAAATAGTAGGCTGCAATGCTGCTGTCCAAGCAAAATTCCAAATTAATCCTTACATGGGCACTTCCAGTCAATTCTGTTTGGTTGTCACTCCCTAGTGGCATAGAGGTACAGAAAACCTCTGAAATCCAAAAAGCTGCGGGTTCGAGCCCCATGAATCTGGTCGGTGCATGACCTGTTTCACCGGAAGCCTGCCTGTTGTTCATCACGGAGTGTTTTGTCAAGGGCAGTCTTCAGTCTATCCAGAATTATTCTCATCAATACTTTCCCAGGGTTGGACAATAACATAATGTCTCTCCAGTTGTCACATACCAATAAGTCACCTTTCTTTGGTAGTTTAACAAGATGGCCTTTCTTCCATTCTAACGGCACCCTTTCTTGTTCCAAAATCTTTTGTAAAAGTGGGTGGAGCATTTCAGTCAAGGTTTGAATATCTGCCTTTAGTGCTTCAGGAGGAATTCCATCTGGACCTGCTGCTTTGCCTGACTTGAGACATTTGATTGATCTGGTCACCTCTCTCTTTGTTGGGACATTGATGTTGACATCAAGTAAATTATTTCATGGAGGAATGTCTGGTGGGCTTAGTGGTGCAGGTCTATTCAACATTCCTTGAAGTGTTCAGCCCATCTTGCTCTTTGTTCCTCTTCACTTGAGATAACTATCTCATTTTTGTCCTTGACTGGGTGATTGGGTTTGTGGGTCTTTCCACAGAGTGTTCTGGTTATATAATAGTCTTTTCATGTTTCCCTAACCTGTCGCTGTTTCTGCCTCAGTTATCATCTCCTCCAGAAAAATTCTCTTGTCCTTCCCAGCACTTTTTTCACTTGTCAGTTCTGCTCCTAGAACTGTGTTTTGAGTTTTTAACTTCTTATCGTGGTTTTGTGTCAGGTGAATCTGGTTTTTAAGTTTTTTCTGTTTGAGATCAGTGTCCATGTTTTGTTGTTAACCATTCTTTGTGTTTCCTTGTCTTCTTCCCTAAGACTGAAATGCATGTTGTTTTCCAGGTTCCTTGTAAACCATATCAGTGGTCTTTCATCGTTTCCTTTGGTATTTCAGACTGGGCACAGAGCCAATTCTTTAGCTTAATCTTAAACTCTTCTGTTACTGCTTTCTCTTTCAGGCGTTTTACATTAGATGGATGACCTTCCTGCTAGGTCTTTGTGTGCTTTGAGCTTGTTTTGAGCATGGCTACAACCAAGTGGTGACCGGATGCAGCATCTGCTCTGCGCTTTACCCTTACATCCTGAAGGCTTCATCTCCATTTTCTGCTGATAGTTATATGGTCTATTGGCTGTCATTTCTGCCATCTGGGGTCTTGTGGATTGTCTTATGGGGAAATAGAGTGCCTCCGATAACTAAGCTGTTAAAGGCACATAGCTCTGTAAAGAGTTCCCCGCTTTTGTTTATTTCTCCTGTGCCATGTCTGCCCATAATAAGTTTGTTACTAGGATTATGTGAACCAACTTAAGCATTAAGATGTCCCGTTACAATCTTCTTGTCTCTCTTTGGGGTTTTATCAAGGAAGGTTTGAATTTGTTCATAAAAGTCTTCTTTGCTCTCTGTATCTGCTGTGATTGTTGGGGCATAGCTCTGCAGGATGGTCACTTTTCTACCCTTGGAGTTAAATCTAGCTACAAGGAACCTTGGTGAAATTGGAATCCAAGAAAGTAGTGATTGTGATACTTCAAGGGTCATCACTAGCACAACGCCGTACATGTGTGGCTGGCCTTCTTCCTATCCAGAGTATACAATTGTGTCTCCATTTGTGAGTCTTGTTCTTCATGTCCACCTTGTCTCACACAGCCCCAGCACATTTAGATCATACCTGTGCATTTCTTGACTCACTTGGGCTGTCTTTCCTGTCTTATAAGGATTCGGATGTTCCAGCTCTCTATCATGCTGTTAAATTTGGTTTTCAGGAGAGATGTCAGCACACTGGCTTTCTCGCAGCTTTCACCAGCTTGGGTCATGAGCTCTTCTGAAGAGGACTCTCCCTGGACCAAATTGAATGGTGGTAGTAATGTTGCGGTTTCTGTAATGATTTACCATTTTTGATAGAACTGGGTTGTTAGCCCAATGCCTGACCCCCAGCCTGGAGGACCTGGTGGTGCATTTCGGGTGTCACATCCTGATTGTTGGGGCTTTCTTACTGTTGATGCCCGAGCCCATGCTGCCATTCAATTGAAGAAAAGAAGTAGGTTTAAGAGAGAAAAAAATAAAGGAAAATGAATACCACAAGGTGAGTGTGTGTTTATTTGGTGAGCAGCATAGCGCGTACCACACACAGATGGGTTCTGCCTCCTGCACCTATGGTATCACCTACTCCCAGACCTGTTTAGTCTGCTCTTTCTGCTTTGACCTGTTTGACTTAGGTGACCCTGCAAGGAGATGAATCTCCCGCCAACATAGCTCTCATCTTCACTAAGATAAGCAAGCCTCCACATCACGATGAGGCAACTCTCAGTAATGGAGGACTCTCAATCATGGAGGAAATTATACTTTTCAGCAATTTGTTATTAAACATTTTAACAAACAAAACAGAAATAAAGGTGGACATCTCTACTTTGTTGCAACAGCCCAGACAAATATTCAAGTTTTTTTTGTGTTAAATTTGAAGAAGATAATCAAATAGTTTTCCTGCAATGACATCATATTCTTGATATGGGAATTTGGCTTGGGCCTGGGGCTGATTTTGACACAAGAATTCGGTCTCGCTTTATTGCATCAAAAATCTGCTTTTGACCATGAAAAGGATGTCACTGTAAGGAAACATTTTGCAATGTCCACCTGAAATTTTGTTTACAATCTGGATAGTCTTCCCTGGAATTGCAAAAATGTAATTGTGTTTATTATCTTCTGACATTACTTTTCCAGTTTCTGCAATTTAGACTGATGATTATTTCAAAACACATTTTATTGGTGCTTTAATATCAACCCAAAACATCTGTTTAAAAAAAACAACTAATGCAAACGCATTTGCTTATTGATTTCTTTAAAATTTTACGATATTATTTTTATATAGTTGTGCTTTAAACATGTGCAGTTTCATTTAGATAGTATACGTCTGTGTCTTCTTTGCCCCACCCAATATAATAAATCTGTAAAATCCTGTACTGTGGACTGCAAGAAAGTATTGCAAAAATAGAAAATGGAATATTATCTTACATTACAGGATGTGTAAGGGAATAAATAATACAGTAGTAGTTTATGTTGTTTCTTTTTTTCTTATTGAATTATTTTATGGACAGATGGCTCGTTGGAATGTGCCACAAGTGACTACCTGGCGCAAGGTCCTAACTTTTACTCTGAGGGGTTTGGCTTTAGTTTTTATTCCAATCAGTGCATGCAGATCTTCGGTAAGTAAGAGTTTGATTTTTATTTGACAGCTATAATTTCTTTTTTGTTCTGGTCCAAGGACAGAAGAGAGTGTACATCTGAGCCCAAAAATCCTTATGACTAACACACCCAAATCATTGCATGTTATGCAATTATAAAATTTGGTTTAATGAAGAGTTTTGTTAAATATAGTCCTAATTTTTTTCTCACTGAAGTGTATGATTATCAACTTGGTGTAATAATGATGTAGGCAAAGAATAATATTTGAATCTGTGAGGAATTTGACTATTTTTTGTGTTTGTATGTGTGTTTGCTTGTATGTGAGAGTATGTGTGTTTAAAACCACATCATTCATTCCTTATAGTCAGTTCACAAGCAATTCCACTTCACTGAATTCCTGCATGCAACCTTAGTTCTACCATAAAATTATAAACATTGAATTTTAAGGTTGTGCATCATAATTTATCTCAAAGCGACCAATTCATTTTATCTTGTCCTTGTTTTCAACTTAACACTTGCTACAGATCAAATTGTTTACCGTACCACCAGCATTTTATCTTCTCTCCTGCCCCATTCTTTGTCTGTACAATTTGTCTGAAATACCAGCAAACCATCTATCTGTGGGTTATCATAGGGACATAGGGTGAGACAGCTGAATCTAATCTGAATTACCTAAATTTTATATACGGCTTGAATGCGTTATGAAATTTATTTTTGTTTTAAAAAAAAAGTTGCGCTATCCTTTTCTCTTATCATTGTTCAAGTATGTATTAATTTAATGTGCTTTGTTGGTCTGAATGTTAAGAGAGAGAATAAACGAGAAGAATAACTAGTCAGCTGCAGTCTGTTAAAAAAAAAAGTTTTTGTTTGCCGTTGCGTTTTTGCCTGGTGGGTAAGCACTGTATACATACCCCACAGGTTGAGTAGTTTTTGTTGTGGGGACAGAATGTTTTGTTAGAAACACCCGAAGCTCACATCAAATTAATGATGACAATGGGTGTGTAGTCCTATAATCATAATAATGATACTGTGTATTTTGTTTTTTAAATAAAATTCTTACCATATTCTTTTATTGTTTTCATTGCAGGGGATTGTATTGTATTGGGTTTCATCAGGAACTTTTTCTGCAATCCAAACAGCCTTGGTTGATAACTCAACAACCTTTCGCTCTTTAATTGGAATCAAGCCTGTGATAAGCAAAGACAAGACATCCTCAGGTGGAATGAAAGAGGAGCCTGTCTTAAGTGAAAATCAGCCATCCCTTAATGGAATGAACAAGGAGCCTGTGAAAAATGAAAATCAGGCATCCGTAATTGGGACGGAAGAAAGGTCCATAACGAGGGAAGATAAATCATGTCAAATGGGATCAAACAGGAGCAACAGGAGCCTGTGATCAGCAAGGAGAAAGTGTCCAAGTCAGCACGTCATTGAAATGTATCTTTGACTCCAAAAATTGTCATTTGATGTATTAAAGCTTTTTAAAGATCCTATCATATCATTTGGGTAGTTTTCTTTTGAGTTTTGAAATATAAGTGATGAGGTTCTATTTCAGGTTCATCCTTGAAATGTGAAATGATAAATTTCATTGGGTAAGGGGCTGTTCAAATATAGTCTTACACCTTTTTTATTTGAAAAAATATGAAACTGAAACAAGCATTTAATTTTCAAGGCTTCACCCTGATAACTTTCACAGTGAATTCAACTTTAAGAAAATAAAGTATCACTAGTCACTCAAAAGGGAGGGAGGGAGTGTGTGTGTGTGTGCGTGTGTGTGTGTGTGTGTGTGTGTGTGTGTGTGTGAGAGAGAGAGAGAGAGAGAGAGAGA
>JBCIKM010223715.1:0-22620 GCA_039654465.1 Melibe viridis | reverse complement strand
TGAAAGAAAAGAAACAGAAGTAGAAGAGGTACCAAGGACGCCTCCAACCTCAATTCCTCAGTGGACAGACCACGTATCCTTTTGAATTAATTTGTATATTAAATGACCACAAAAAAGAGAACCCTAAGGAGCTTCATCTGAAGGAAAAATATTGCATTGATAAAAAAAAAAGAAGAAAGAAAAAAAAAATTAACATGGAATGAAACTTTACAAACAGGCAGTTTTGTTGGTACAAGCTTGAGCTTTGTGAACTTATTATTAACGAAAAAATAACCACCTTGAAAAAAAAAAAAAAAAAAAAGGCGAAAAAAGACCACTGGGGAAATGAAGAAGTTAATGATGATTGCATTAGTGAAGGTAAAAACGGTTTTCAAGCAGAAAAAGCGGACAATTTATTCAGACTTACATCAACTAAAACTGCTCATCTCATTTTGTGTTTGAGGACATGCTCAAATTTTCATTATTCATGTTGCAATACTTTGCTTATGTTTGTTTGTTTATTGGAGGTTTCAGGGCCCCATGACACATGAGGTTCATAGAGGAGCCTAGAGGAAAGCAAGATGATAGAATAAGTTCAAAGAGGGAACAGATCAAACCACAAACAGCAGAGAGATGATTAACACTAAAAAATAAATATTATCTCTCAAAACACATTCCACACCACGGAGAGATGATTTAAAATGACAAAACATATCATCTCTCCTTACAAAAATAAGCAACGCCCATCACTCATGACAGCATAATGGTTCAGGAAGACCCAGGATCTTTAAACCCCCTTTGTGTACAAAAGTACTCACTATGTTTAACTTGTGACCCTGCCGTCATGTACCAAAAGGCATGAAATAAGGGATGTCCACTGAGTTGCAAACAAGACAACAAAAACAGGACATCACAGAAAGGGGAAAAAGTAAGACGTTAGATTCAGTGCAAAAGATAAGAAACAGAAGTAGAAGAGCCCACATGGGACACCCACCAACTGCCCGCAATACTTTGCTTAGTTAAGAGAGGAATGAAAAAAAAATGGACAAATAGCCTGTCTGTAAGAATGCAGCGTGACTAACATATTAAGTATAAAACAGCCTATGGTCATGAAATTGTGTTGACAATTGCCTGACAGTTCTGTTACTGAAAATATTTTCATTAAAATTGAATTATTTTTGTAGAAAAAGACACTCTTTCAATGCTTCTAAATTCTTGTGGTCAGTAGGTAACAGGCAGTCAAAATAATCATCCATAAATCATGATTATCATGAAATAACAAATACATTTATACCATGCTCTTTTAAAAGAATTTATTAATCACATTTCAGTATCATTTACGACTTTTCTCTTACTCTTACCTAATATTAAAGATGAATACAATGTTTAAGACAACATACTCTGCTCAGCATCATCACTTAAAAATAAAATGAAGAATGCCAAAAAATAAATATTCTTTTGCAACGAGTTAAAGAGATAATACAATATTTTCTAGGTCTTGTATCTAACAATTTAAAAATCTGTCTTTGTTGGATAACTTTTGATTCCTGGGTACACATCAAATATGAACGATAGCTATATGTTCAGGATGTAAAAAAAAAAAATGATAATGCCTCAGCTTAAATGTAAGCTTTTCATGCTACCAATCATATAACTACTAAGAGCTATATCTTCTTTTGTTGATATCCAATGTTTGATCATCAATAAAGCTACAAATGTTTTTCTGTGGCCATTATCTTAACTTTTTTTGTTCTCAATAAGATATTTCAATTTAAAAAGCCTCTAAAATAAAACATCATGTCAATGGTTTGGAGCTTATTTTACAAACAAAGAAAATTAAAACAATTGTCAATTCCCTTTTCTGGTGAGTCTTTCAAAAATGTTTTTCACAGTAGAGTTAAAAATGTGAATTTATGTGATAACACAACAAACATTACCTCAGACAATTTCAAGACCCCCCCCCCCCCCCTTCTCTGTCAAGCAAAGAAACAAGCAAACAAAAAGGATAAAAATTCACAACAAAAGAAAAATAATAAATAGCAAGAGGCAAATTTCAACTTTAAAAAATGACTGGCTTCAAGATGAAAGCATTGTGGATGTAAATATTTGTTGGAGGATCTGTGGCAAGTTTTTGGTGTCCAAACAAACATATGAATGGCCCATTGGAAGCTGCTTGTTCAATCTGAGGAATCAAGGAGTAAAAATTGAAATTTCAAACAATAAATTTTGTACATTTCAAAGATAATTGAAGCAATTAGTCTCATCAATCAGTTCTCTTTTATTTTTCATTTAAAACAACACTAGTTACCAGATTCCAGGGAAAAGTGGAAAAATTTTGTATCAACTTTCCAAAACAAGACATTTTAACGCATCAGGATATTATTAACAATATGGAAACAAATTAAAAAAAAAAAACAATAAGAAAAAAAATATTCTATCAACAAAATGTCATCTAATTGTAAGAAATAAAATCAAATGAAACCAAGTGAACATTCCACATAATGAATCAGTGTCACAAAATAGACATCTCAATAAGAAGGTAGATAATTATCAATCAGGTCTAACTTGCTGCACCTTGTCAAATTGGTTGAATATTAAGCTCCATTATTAAAAAAGCTTGTACTGCTTGAGACTCACTGCTAAAAAATGGTGACACATATGATGATGTCACTTATGGACAAATAAATGCAAAACATAACATTTTTACAGGAGAAAATTGTGCTTTATTGTGATGATATGATACTCTTGTACCCAACCAAGTTTAAAAGAATCAGGTTAAACGCTTATGTTCCGCAACACTCAATTTCTTCAAAGTTAATGGTTTACAAAATCTCACCTTACAGCTTGGTCTCCAAGAGAACCGATGAAGATGGCATAGGCATTCACGTCTTCATTGGTTGTTAAAATTTCTCCAAACCTTGATGGTCGTATACCATATCTGTCAAAGTTTGCATCACTGAGGATGATGACAAAATGCTCATCTGCTTCCTCTTTGCTGAGATCTTCAATGTGATGTTTGGCAGCTTCCAAGGTGTGGTCTCCACTGATGCAGAACTGGGCGTGAGCAAGGATGGTCTTGAGGATCATGAGCCTATCCTTGTTGTTCTTGGGTGGTTTATCTACTTTGACAAACGCCTCGCGGTAGGTTTCCCCTGAATGGCCGTAAATATCATACTGGAATATGTACAAGAGGGAGACCATCAAAGAATGAGAAAGTGAGTTATTTTTGAATATTGAAATGCTGAGAACTGAAAATAGTAAGGACCAAAAAATAGTTTGACACTAGTTTTAATTTGATTTAAATGATTTGGTGCCAAATGGCCTCGGATATAACATGAGAAAACAGGATAAATAAATGTCACAGGACAATGAGGAAAAATGAACATTGTAAAAATACCAAGAGAGTATTTTACCTTTATTTTTTCTTCATATGTTTCTAATGCCTCCATCAGCATGAGTACTGCCTCCATTTGTCGGGTCAGACGGGAATCGTGGCCATCAAACCTGTACATACTTCCTGACACGTCAATGACCAAACGAAGCCTTTTAGGGTGCTCTTGAGGTGAACCCATCTGGAAATAAAAAAAATCTAAATGAAAAAGCTATCACATTCCCAGGTCCTCAGGTATAAATTTCCTGTGTTCAGAAACATTAAACTTCCAGTGTACAAGTCATTGTGTGTATAACATATCAAATCATATCATACCATTTAAGAGCTGAAAATGTTACAGTAAAGCCTTTAATGCTCATGTCAGAATAAGCTCAGACAGACAAAGAAAATTGAAAATAAGAAATAGAAATGACATTATGCTATCCTGCCACACAATAAAAAATATGTTAACAATTATAATATGGTTTTTACATCTCAATGGGGGGGGTTTGCTGAAATCAGTCTGTACCATGTTCACATCACATTTAGGTTAGTCATGATACTCCATTAATATAAAATGTCCTTCCTGAGAAAAAAGTTTTTCTATGTATGAAGAGATGTAATTCAGCTCAAACAGATGAAAAGGCTATTTCTGATAAGAAATCTTAAATAAGCATTCATATATAACTCCATTAATTCAATAAAAATTCAAATGTTACCAAATAAGTCATAAATCAAAATCCTTAAGAAAATAGGCAGCCAAAGACAGTGAAATTTACCTCTGGTTCTTTCTCTCCCCGCCTCTTGTAGATGCCCGACTCGCCTGTGATTCCCTCAATCAGCTTGGCATCATCCAGCTCACCATAGGTCTGGTGCTTCAGCCACTGCCGCTCTTTGCCCTTGGCCTGAAGAGACACGCACAAATAAATTGTTACCAAAGTAACCATATCATTTTTATTATACTCCTTTCTATTTCTACAAACGTTAAAGGATTTAAAAGCTTTCATCACCCTCTTATATCATTAATGAAGAGAAAACAAAACTTCAGCTCTACAAATACAGATAAAATATACTGTACAAGTGACCTTATTTATATCATTAAACATCATTATCATTACAAATATAATCATAGTTATTACCATTTTTATAATTATTGTTATGACTGCGATATTCATTTCTTCCTCATACACAAATATTAAAACAAATTAAATGGTTTAGAATTCCTTATCCATATCCCTTCATACCGCCTAAGCAGTGTTGGGACCCAGCTCCAAGGAGCCGGGGAAAACTCTGGATCACAAGAAATGAAGACAGGCAGAAGATCAGTCCACCGTGCATGGTTTAGAATTAATAAGATTAAAAAGATTAAAAGTGAGAATGGTAAGAAAAAAAAATATAACAAAAAACAAACAGACAAACAATTTATTAGTTGAGATTGTTGAACAGAATCCCTTATCTTGCGATGAAATTCCCATTTTTAAAATATTTTTCTGGGGGTTACCTGAAGAGAATCCAAAATAACCCGCAGGCTCTGCACTTGTCTACGGACGCTGGCTGAGTACTGCTCGTAGAGATTTCCGTCGTACTGGCTCATTTGGATCTCCTTCAGTCTGTGCATCACAAACAGTCATTGAAAACAATAAACTGTATTGAAAAAACACATTGATAAATCCAAACCAGCATATAATGGCATTTTTGTAAAGAAAACAAAATATAAAAGAATCAACATCCCTACAAACTGAGAACTTATATGATTCTTTGACCCTGTAAGAGTTTAAGAAAATGTACAGAACATCCTCTGTGGATGCAGTTGGGCTTTTAAATCTTTCATAAATAAATATTTAAACCTGATGACATTTAGACGATAACACAATATGACTTGATTTACTTACCTTTGCAAATAAGCTTTCTGTCCCATCTCTCTAGCAGCTTGTTTAATCTGTCAAAAAACAAAAAAATAACAACCCAAAAAACTAAAGACAAGTAGAATATAAATGTGGAAAAAATTAAACAAACTAATAGCATATTAATTTGACATCACAACAGAACTGATTCTTCAAAATCTGATAAAATAAACTTACTATACTAAATTTTACTCTATCTCTTTTAATTAGATGGTAAAATGCCTTTTCACTTTTGAATTAACTTTTTTAATATGCCTTTTCACTTTTGAATTAACTTTTTTAATTTGCCTTTTCACTTTTGAATTAACTTTTTTAATATGCCTTTTCACTTTTGAATTAACTTTTTTAATATGTCTTTTCCCTTTTGAATGAACTTTTTTAATGAACAACAGTTGTCAAATCTCTGCTTTCCTTAAAGATGTGAGTAAATCCCTTACCTTGACCCTTTGTTCACCATTCAAGATATTTACCAGTCAAGAGAAATTTTCTCCTTCTGTTCACTTCATGATTATTTGGAGGATAAAATATAAGGATGTTCTTTCCATTCAAGATTACTCTTACATGTTCAGGTACTGCGTCTTTTTCCCATTGCGGCACTTGAAACACTTGGTGCCCCATGTCCAGTCGGTAGGGGCCTCCAAAGCCTCCCAGGCCTGCTGTGCTGCTTCCACCTGCCAATTGAAAATGTCAATGAGTTGATGAAAAATATATATATATATTTATCTTGTCATATGATTTTATACTCCAATATTTCTGTCTCTTCATTTTTTTAAATCAAGCAAAAATATATTGGGAGGATAATTCTAGTGGACAAAAAAGAAAAAAAGAAAAGAGAAGAAGGTGTAGAATTAACTAGGAACAACATTTATTCATTGGATTTCTGTATTCACTCTTCTTTCATTTATTCTTCTGACTGTGTTTCTGCCATGTGGAAGCAGATTACAAACACAGACTAACACAGACGTACCAACACCACCAGCCCAGGTATTTCCTCCAACGTGAGGCTGGTTGTTGGGGTCCTCCTTCCCATGCTTGGGGTCTGCTTCATCTGGGTTTCGTCCACTCTCTCTCTCCTCATTCAGCTGGTAAAGATATATCAATGGGGTTATTCAGACATTGTATCTATTGAATTTGTGGAGGTCTTGGTGGTTGTTTGACCTCAGCAGTTGAGACAGCCTTTGTTTGTTTGTTTTTTTATTGATGGCTATACCACACAATGGTCACAGAGGGCCCAAGGGGAAAGTAAGAATACGGAATAAGTTGAAGGAGCAGACAGGTCAAATGAGAAATATCAGAGAGATGATTTACAAATAAATATCATCTCTCAAAACAAATATTGACACAAAAGAGCATGAAGGAAAACCAGCTAACCCTGAGGAAGCTATCGTTGTCTAAACCCTTTATTTGTGGTGAGTAAACTCTATTGGTGGAATAAACACCTCATCAGGCTTCCTATATTTTTATAATTTCTAAAATCTTACAATATGCCATTAATGAGGAATTTTTTCAATTAATGTTTACTTATGATGAATGATACTTTCAGATTTTTAAAATTAATTCATTTTTCTTTTATACTTTGATAGTACCGCTCAATGATTTCATGCTAAAATGATGGTTTCATTTCTAATTTACTTTTTAGGTTGCATTGCGAGCATTTAAAGGCATACATTGCCTTCACACTCTAAACATGTTATGTTATGTTGTTATGTTATGTTAATGTTGAAGGCAACAGTGGAAAGTAGAGGAGAAGTGTCTCTTTCCAATTGTTTTTTGCGATCTTTAACAAACCTGCAGTGGACGTCCATCCTCAGAGCCCAGCATTTCCCTCCATTGCTTGAGAGAAGTTTCCAGTCGAGCAGGGCTTGTCTCCCAGAACCGGACGGAGCCTCCAATATCTACAGACACCACACCATCATTGGACATGGGAGAGATATACACATTGCAGTCTGCTGTGTTGAACATCCATGATGCATAAGGTGAAATCTGCCTGGGGCTAATGAAGGCAAGAAAAATATACATGCAGAGTCAAACAGCCTAACTTAGGAGACCGCCATACCGAAAGCATCCCTAGTTATCGCTTATTTTAACTCATGTATTTATCATCATTTCAAAAATAAATAAAAAATAACAGAAGCTGCCAAAAGGATTTGTGTATACTTTGTATTTCCAATCATAATCATGAAAATCCTTTTTAGTTACAATCTGTCAAGAAAAAAAGACCTTGAACAAATAATCTCCTAGTTACGAAAAAACAGAATTGGGATAAAGTTCATCAAGTTTTGAATAAAGAATTCTGAAATCATCATAATTACAACACTGATAATAAATGATTTCTTTTGTTCATTCATTAAGCAACAAATAAATTTAAAATGATTTAATTTGTAATTGACAGAAAATTTATTAAAATTAACAAATGTCAAGTAGAAGCACTTCAAAATATCCAAGACCCTATGCAGAGAAAAATCATACCAATGATGAAAATTAAATTTCTATGATAACTTTTCTGTCTCCTTTGAGAAGATGAGAAATTGTGTTTTGTTTTGTTATCCTTATCCCTTCCTTTCTACTGCCTGGATCACAAGAAATGAAGACAGGCAGATGATCAGTCCACTGTGCTTAATCTTGTGTGGCATAACGGGCTATACATATGGAGTATTCCTGCAATTCTATAAATGTTTGAGTGTGATAATTGGTTTTTTTTCTATTTTGCAATGATTATGACAAACAATAGTTGCTGTTACCTCAGGTGGTATCTGCTCATTGCAAAAGACCAATGAGCCAATTTACCACAAGGTGTAAGATGAAAAATTTTATTTGAAATTGTGTATTCATGCAATATTCATTAAAGTCCTGCAATTCTATAAATGTTTGAGTGTGATAATTGGTTTTTTTTCTATTTTGCAATGATTATGACAAATTTTACATATATTGTCTTTTGATACATTATTCAAAATATTTGATTCTAATGATAATGTGTAATATTACATCTTGGATGCCAATTTAGACCTATCACTAGCGCTAAATATTGCATTGCAAAGTCATGTATAGCAATCTTACCCAGGAATTGGTATGTATCTCAACTTGTGCTGTGCAATGTCGGAGACCTCTAGATAGCCACTGAACTCTGCTTTGGCTGCATCTGGTAAAAAAACATTCAATGAAAATCTAGATTGGGAGTTCACTCCATCGACATTGATCAAACTTGCTAACAACTTTACAGAGCATAAACAGAGAATAAGCTGGAAAACTGTAAGGCAACTAATATATTTGATATGAATAGCATGGTGCTTGACATGGATTTTCTGTTTTCAAAATGCTCCTTTGTACCACACCATCATACAATTTTTGTTCTCAGTAGAATTTTTTGCTAGTACTACAACTGATATGATTTCACCACTGTCTTCACGTCTCCACAATGGGGCTTATTTTAACACACTGACTTCCTACTCTGGTTTGAAAGTATTCAACTACTATAGAAGAACAATTTTAGCCAAGTCTTAAGGATTCTCCAGGACTTTTTATTAATATAATATTGCATTTTCGAAAGTAGTGTCTCCTGATAATGTAGAAGATTGCACCAAAAAGAAGCAGAAGCATATACATAACCCAGCTGTGGTGTCAATGGCTCAGTGTCAAACATGGCTGGCTAAATATGAAAGTCAAACAATAACTATAGCATGGCTAGTACGGGGAAGGGTGACGAACGAGATGAGTCCTCATGCCAAGGCCATTGGGGTTGCATCCTTGGGTAAGGCACTTGACCACACTCGCCTCATCCTGTCGGAGATGAATGTAAAGCTTAGAAGTCTCCCTGGTTGTAAATAGCCTTGTCCCTGTCCAAAAATGTTTAATAGCCTGACAGGCTGTTAGTATAGATGTCTGTTATTTGTTCGTTGTCTGCCAGGGATGTAGTATTTGTTAAGCGCTTAGAGCACTGTGATGACCATAAACAAGCCGTATATAAATGCCTTTGTTTATTTCTTTTAAAGGTGTGTCTAGATGAAATGCAGGAAACTTTGTTAAATTATCCAAGATCTCACTGTCGGGTTTTCCCTCTGAAGGCACCTGCCATGTGGGCAGAGCTCTAATGACCTGGCCGCACTCAGGAAGGAAAGCGAAGGTGCGCTCTTTGTTCAACATGGCAGGTTTGGACTTGAGGCCAAAGACTGGGTCTGGTCGGTTGTTGATTGAGGTCTCGGGAAGGGCAGCCCGAGGAGATGCATAAATGTCTACATCACTCTGGAGAAATGATTTACATATAAGACAGAGAGAAAATGTAATTCCTTGTAAGCAGATACCTATTACAAAATTTGTTTCATATTGTTTTTAAATTTAACTACAAACTTGTTAAGTAATGACAAGAAAAACATGAAATTTTTTACAAATAATTGAGTAAATCTTAATATTTTTTATTGCACTCATCTTAGGTAAAAATAAATGTTGTTCATAAATGAATTGTGATTGTGGATGACTGACCAGGTCTGGGAATCCAGTATAGACAGAGGCATAGCTGTTGTTGGTGGCAGAAACTCGGTTTGGAGCACTTAACTTTGTCTCTAAGACCTGACTCAATTTTTCATCAGAAAGTGCTGTTGTTCCCAAGTGTAACAAAGAGTCCTTTTCAAAATCTGCATCAGATAAGAAGTGACAAAATGACAATCTTGAAAATAAAAGAAGAGAACAATCTGAATTGAAATCTTTGGTGTTACTTTAAAATTCAAGTATATTTCTTCATTTGTGTCTTTAAAGACTGAAACATCATTTCACTTCAGGGCTACATCTGCTTTTTTCCCCATACAAACCAAGACTAATTTGAAGTAAAAAAAATATGTGATAAATTAAATACATTTCTTTCCTATTTTTGATCAATCAGTGTGTCAAAAATAGAAATTCTTTTAAAAGAAGATTGCAAGGTAAGCTAATGTGAGATGTAACAAGGATTAACAACACTACAAAAAAAAAGTGAATGAAAACTCCAGCAACGTTGGTTGAGGCTGATGGCATACTGTCTGTCTCAGTGATTGGGGATAGTGAAAATTCATCCTCTGCCATTCTGGTCATGACATACTTCCTGGAAAAGAAAAAAAACCCAAAACAGAAGAATAAAAGAAGTAAAGTCAAGATTTGAAACAAATTTATAAGAAACTATCATACAAGAAGCAGTATAAAATATTACACAGTAGATAAAAAGCTGATTCATTATTATTTTAATGATTTCCATGCAAAAAGTTTTAAGGGGTGAGATTTGCAATATCTATCCTGCCAAAAGCAGATATAAAGGCTTCAATGTGAAGCAGAAACCTCTTTCAGTGACAAAGTGCATTATATGCAGAAACAATGAGCAATAAAATATATATATATATATATATATGTATATATATCACACTTGTTTGTGTCAGCCTCCGTCAGGAGCCAGGATGCAGAGTTGATAGGGTGGCAGGCTTGAACATTGAAGGGTAAGGACAGGGAATGACTCATGCCTTCCAAGATGTTCAGAACCTCAATGTCAGAGCTGTGCAGAGAAACCATAAGGGAAAACAGGTACACATGAGACAAAAATGAAGAACACAGAGAGTATAATTTCTGTTGCTTTGAGATTTGCTTCAGTGAAAATGATCATATCAAATTTTATTTTATTTTTGATATATGATATCGTTCTTTATGATGATGATGATGATGATGATGATGATGATGATGATGATGATGACAATGTTGATGCTCATGATGATGATGATGATGATGATGATGATGATGATGATTAAACCATTTGAACCACTGATCCTGTTTTGAGAGATACTGATGGAGGTAACTGAAGAGACAGTTGATGGATATTTACATATGTATTATTGCTACCTTTGTAACAACACAGTTTGAAAGCACAATTACATCAAAACAGCCTCATTACTTACCCATTCATTTTAAAAAATAGAGTTGTTCCTCTTGGGTCCTTGTCCTCATTTTGACACATCACATATGGGCTCTTAAAGTAATGGAATAAGACAGAACAAAGAATTGCCAATCAATTCAATTCAATATCCCTTTATTCATGCACAATAAAATCACCCTTTTGTTATCTCAAGTTAAAATCATTTCATTTGTTTAGTTTGTTTGTTTATTGGTGGTTTTAGGGCCCCATGATACCTGAAGGTCAAAGAGGAGCCCAGAGGAAAGTAAAATGATAGAATTAATTAAAAGAGAGAGCAGGTCAAACCACAAACAAAAGAAAGTTGATTTTTACTAAAAAATAAATATCATCTCTAAAAACACATATCAACACCACAGGCTGAGTGACCTAACACAGGTCAGGTAACCGAGGTCAGCCAGGGGTCTTTTTAGGTCCAAAGAAACAGTGGAAGAAAATTTAGTAAGAGGGTCACGTAGATTATGGGATATATTTTAACAATCAAAGAGTGTTCAATTACTGGAATACACAAAAGCATCAAATTATGTCTAAAACCTGATTTACTTTACAATTTTTGTTTGCTAATCATTATAAGAAGTTCAATAAAATATTGAAAAGCCTTCAAGAATGCTCTTCAAATTTAACCAGCTATAAGTCCATTTTGAAAACAGTCAGTTATGTCTCTACCTTGTTCTGTGGAGCTATCGTGGCAAATCTTCTCTGGACAGGGGATGCTTCTGGCAGGCCTTGACTCATCAGCCTCGTTATCTCTCCATTCTCCACATTCACAATGATGACGACATTGGTCTGAAAATAGGTTACATGCATCTCCAACCTCAGTGAAATTCAACACTTGATGATGAGAGAGGAAATGGTGTACGCACATTAGCAGGAAAAGACAGAGCCATAGAAAAGGTAGAAAAAAAAATGTTGCTGTTTGAACCCTGCACCTGCCTGTGCACTGGTACACATTGCCTGGCCACCAATAGGAAGTTGAGCTAGATCACTAGGCCATCTATCACAAAAGATGAAGCATCCGCCTCTGTCTTTTTTTTTTTCAGGATTCAAACCTCATGTAGTTCAGTGGCTTACCCATAACACCCACAAACAGCCAGAATTTGATGTTCCTTTATACCACATCAACACAATACATAGAACATATGAAGCAAGCACAAATATAACTCACTGCTTCATTAAAAAAATAATAAAGTTGCTCCCATTGCCAAGTTGTGAGTGAAATAATATAACTCGGCATAAAAAAATGCACCAACCTGACAAAAAAAAAATCTGTGGTAATCAAAACAGACTTTCAAAAAATTGTTGATGTGGAGAAATTTTAAGCACTTTAAAGGAGAAAAACTTTTAATTTTAGTTGATTAACAAGCAAAACTCACCACTTCCTCATGCAAAAGGATGCTGTCATCAAGTGGGGCAGCAAGAGCCTGAATTTTCACCTGGAACAAAAGGTAAACAATCACAATTAGCCTTTACTCATTCCTTGTGGTTAAGACTAACTAAATAAAACAAATCAATCAACAGTTTTAAAGGCTTTGTAACCTGCTGTATTATTTCCATATAAGATCTTAGTTATATAACTACAGAAAAATGATACAATTCGATATGTCTCAAAATGCATATAATCAGCAAAACAATTTCTTCACTTATATTTCCATTTCCATAGAGATCTGACTCAACTCTTCCAATTTTTTGAGTTTTTTTTCATGGATAGCATTACGAATCATCATCAAAATCTCCTTTAATTTTTAACTACTCATATTTCTCAGTCTATTGAGGTTCACTTTTTCTGTCCTCTACAAGGTAAAGAAGGATGCCAACTTTCACTTGGATTTTTCCAAAACATAGTTTAGAGTAGACAGAACACTGTTAAACTCAAGAAATGGTGTAAATATAAGATTTTCACTTGAGTACTTTGCAAAAAGCATGAAAGTGAAAGTGTTACATAATCGTCTTGTGGCCAATATGTATGTTTCTTAATCACGTTTTTGCAGTCAGGAGGATCAGTGGTGTATTTGCCACTGTCTGCATGGGAAATTGACTAACTCCACTATGAAATCAGAGTTGGCAACGCTACACACTCCGCGGTGGTGAGAAAATATTTATAGATTTTCTTGCGATTGTAATATCTTTCAGCAAATAAATTCAAATGTATATTATAAATTTTCATTCCTTTATGAAAAGTAACTACCAATTCTTGGACTAATTCAACAGTGGGATTTGTTTCTTCAGACTCCATCTCAAATGTGATAATTTATCTTGATGTCTGAATAAAATTAGTTCTCAGAGACCAGGCAGTGTGTACAAAATCAAAGGACTGATCAACCTACCTTTGGCCTGTATGTGCCCATAGTTGCTGGGAAAATATCATACAAGTCAATGAAATTGGCGGTGGGAGACGTTGGAGTCAGAGAGTACAGGCAAATCGGTCGACAGGTGGCCACATGTATCATGTCCATCTTGTCCTGACCAGGACTTCTTTGTGAAGCTGGGTGGAGAATAATTTTGATGAAAAAAAACCCCAGTGAATACGAAATTCATAATTATCTTCTTCTCTTCTTCCATTGAACAGACTCAGTCGTGCCAAGTATTATTGACAGAGGTAAGAATTTATAGGTTAATTTTGGAACTAATTAATTTTTCAAAGCACCCAAACACCTGTATTACAAAATCCCAAGGAAACCTGGATAATTTGATCTGTCTTGATCTGCACTATAAGCTGACCTTAATAACTAGAGATACCTTCCTTTAAAAAAAAATCCAGGCTATGGATAAGAGGTGGCTATGAAGTAGTCTATGGCTTGGATCCTTCTGGATCAAGATTATTGCCTTCACTTAACTCGTACCTTTACTGACAGTGACATCACAGACTACATTAGCCTCGTCCAGTGGCAGGGTGGAAAAAGCTTCCTCTTCAGAGAAAACCTCGGCTCTGGATTCAGTCCTGTTTAGGTTCTTGCTTTCCACAGGCATGGAAACAGGACCCTGAGAGGGGCAAGCAAAGGGAGAGCAATTCAACCATGAAATATGCTTGCTGGGGGGAAAAAAATCTACTTTAGGAATTACAAAAGCATCAATAGGTTAAAAAATACTTGCAGTGAAAATAGTTTGTTAAATATATCTTAATGGAGAATTTTTTCTTGATTTTTTTTTTTTTTTTTTAAACAACAGTTAGGTCTAATGATGCAGGACAAAGTGAGATGACAGCTTTAGTTGATGGTTATGAAAAAGAAAAGAAAAATCAAGGACGCTTTCAACCAGTTACACCATTTTCTCATCAATGTGGACTTAATTTTATACATGGAAGTGAGTGGGGGCCATGGCGGGTATTCAGAAAAGTGCTTGCCAGCCTGTTTTCTGCAGCACATACTTGCATGTACTTTCGAAAAGGTACAATTTTTGGGCACCGCCCACCTCCACATCTGCTTAGTGGGAAATTCTCAACTACCCAGTTAAAGTCTCTGGTAATATTGGGCTAACACTGGTTTAGAAGGAATTTAAATTTGTAAGAGCAGTGGTTTTGACAGTCCATGCTGTCTTCAAACCTGGTCATCTGGAGGAGGCCTAAGCGTGCTTCATACTAGAGTTGTAGTTTATACAGTATAGAGAAAATCTGATGAGACCAAATTTAGCATGCTTCAGTCCTGAACATACATAATGGCAGCGTGCTTAATGGCCATGTGTATTGTAATGTGCATGTTGTCTTGTTTTATGCTATCTCTGTGATAATGCCTATGCAAATCTCTAGTACATCATTTGATTAATTTCTCGGGTGCAAAATTGAACACTGCCTCTAAAAGAGTTAACCACCAATGCCTTAAGTCTGTTCCACTGAAAAAACAACAACAAATTTCTAAATAACTTTTATGCCCATGAAAACTTTCTTTCAAAAGTTTACATGCAGCTCTAAGTCAATTTGTCTTAACTTAATTCCAAATTTGAGCAATATCCCTTTAGTTTTTTACCTGGTTTCTTCCTTGTCATTGCATTTTATGCACCAAGAGGTGCGATGTAGTAGGACATTTTAGCTAGTTTATGAGTTAAAATTGATGATGTCAAAAGAGTTTTTCATCCATATAAACTGTCAAATTATTGCCAATGAACACACAAAATTGTCATGTTTATTTAGTTCTACTGATATCATTTTAAAATGACGTTTGAGGAAAGTAAGAAAAATTGCCCTTTTTTTTAAATATTAAAGCGACTATTCAAACGCCAACAGATCTGATTCATAATCATATCTGATTCACATTCAGTCAAGACAAATTCGTATCATTGATCATGGACAATGCAACATTTGAAATGAGCTGTTCTGTGACAAAAAAGTTGTTTGGAAACACTGTTTTTTTTTCTCGGTGGAATGGACTTAAGTACATCATTTACTAGTTGAATTTCTCAGGTGCAAAATTGCACACTGCAGTTACAAGAGTTAAGCACAATGCACACCTTGGTAGTCAATTTGTTGGTTGTGACAGGAATCCCCATCAAGGCGGTCTTGGTCCTCAGTCCCTGTGTGGCCAAGTTCCATTTACCCACAGCCTCAAACGACGGCATGGGAAGCCTAGATGAAGTTTAATGATGTAAAGTATTATTTACTCCTTTTTACAGACGAAGATTAACAAATAATTATACAAAGCCCCTTTGTACTACTTACCCACAGTCATCCCCTTGCTCAAAGCACTTTGTAATACAATATCACTGTGTCTCAAGCAGAGATAGGTACCAAGTACCCCCCCCCCCCCCCCAAAAAAAAAAACAAAACAAAAAAAATGAGTGCAAGTAAACTGCAATAAAATCCTAGATGATGCACACGTTACAACAAAAAAATAAAAGAAAGCTTAAAAAATATCTACATGACTATTTGAAAAATTCAGTTGGATTGGTCAACAGAGTATAGAACTGTGGTAGAAATTCTAAATGTGGTATTTCATGCTGGTGGTAATCTTTCTTTTTCTTTTTCTTTCCTTTTAGTACCTTTAGTTGTAAGGTTTGATTGCAATGCACAAACTTTCGTCACGGATCTCTATCTAGTATAATCTAGGCTCTTCCTTTTTGCATCTACAAATTTACATTTTTTTGGTCTACCTCTTGGCAACTTTTCCTGCTGTTAACATTCTAAAATTTGTTTTGGGATCCTGTGCTGGTGGTAATGTGGCACTTAAAATGTGTGGGAATTGCTCTTATGTATGTGGAGTTTTCTTCCTTCACTTCGGGAAGACTTTCAAAAGTTATTTTGTACTTAATTTCTTTTGCTCCATCCTGTTCAAACTGATGTTCCTTTCTTCCATCAACACCCACGTGTTCACATCTCCAAAATTGTTGAGAATATTTACATAACTATTCAACTTCACGCCTACAGGGTTTTGATAATATTGGACTTTTGTTTCTTTCCCGACAAGGATGGGTACATTACAACCCTGGCAAATGCCTACCACTTCCTTACTTAAGAAACAATCAAGTGACCTTTCCTCAAGGACATGCCATGTGAAAGGACTTTTGCAGGTCTTCCCAAACTGAAAGATGATAATTCCATATGCACTAGGGAAATTCTTCAGACACTTAGTGTGAATAGTTGTTTGAGCTTTCTGTAAATTTTCATTGTGATATGTATTATTACACATTATTATACAACAACATGCAGCCTGTTTGTTACACACTTTTTTTAACAAAGAGAATTCAGTCAACAATGATGGAGACCTCTAAACCTTCCATCTGTCTCTAATAGGATGTGTTGAATGTAGTAAAGAACCTTACCAAAGGGTGGATGGTGGCGAGCAAATGACAATCTTAATCTTACTTAGTAGTCTCATTCAGCAAACAACTATAATTGAGGTCACACCAACACGGTCACACACCCATATGCGGACCAAGCTCAAGGTTGCATGGTGCATTGTTTAGTTTTTTTTCCATTAATAATTCAGTCACTGACATGCAATGTAGTATGAAAATATCTTTGACTTTTGCAAATTGAATCTCATCCTGCATCAAAGCAGGAATACAAGTTGACTTTTGAGTCCTGTTATTAATTGATTTAAACCTGTGAGATTGTTCAGATCTTAAAAATAGCCTTACATCAGAAGTTAATTCACAAATGAAGGAATCTTGCATATAATTGCTGTTGTATACAGTAGATTTTTTTTCTTCTGCTCTGTTGTTCTTATTGAGTACATACATATTTGTGCTCTTAAGTGCAGACTAGTCTAAAATATGTCGCGGACATAGATATAGTTAATGATACTGCCTGGGTGGTCTAAAATTTAAAAAAAGATTGGATTTTACTCTCCATCTCAATTTTGACATACTGTAAGAACGATTTGATGTGATTGCTAGAGTCATTGCAATCGTCAATGTTTGTGTGGCTGCTACTATTCAGCTGCAAGGAGTATGAATAGAGAGCTATTTCAGAGATGGAAAGCAAAATAGGTAATTTTATATGGACCATATTATATATACTCTCACATGTACACCCTGAGATTGTATGCTTCTTTTCAAAACAAAACTGGTTTGTTAATTTGATAAAATTGAAGAAATGAAAATAAAAAGGAACTGATGACAAGTTTCTCAGGGTTTTATCTTTTATTTAGCTACTATTTTTCATCACAGTGGGTACTTGTAAAATAGTTATTATTGAAAGCTCTCTCCCTCTCTTTCTTTCTTTCTCTCACTCACTTACTCTCTCTCTCTCTCTCTCTTTTTCTCACACACACACACACACATGCATAGTTGCCAAAGCCACTCATTCACTAACTCTCTCCCTCTCTCCATCTTTCCTTTGTTAGCCTCAATCAGACTCTTCTCATGATGTAATTGTGTACAAACTTTCAATGCTCTCAATATTACTTTCTCATGCTGTCTGACAAAAACACTCCATCATTTTTGTACAACTCAATAAAGATACTTTTGACAAAGTAAGACACCATCCTTTCTCATACATCCATATTCTTAGACAATTTAAGATATGAGAAACTTAAAAGAAGGAGTTACATCAAAAAGGGAACATGCTACCAGTCATTCTGATGAAAAAACAGCAACTATCTCAGGGTCACATTGGAGCTAAGCATAAATGTGAACACTTCTTGAAGAAAAATTTGATTTGCTTGTGGATCTAATATGGTGAAAGGGTGACCACTATTGTGAGCTGTAGGAAAATTTAAGCTAATAGTATATCTTTCACTTCTTCATAACTGCGGACCTGCTGTTCCATGAAGAAAATAAATTCAGTGTGGGAATTTTAGAAAACTGGTATCTGGCAAAACAAATCGATAGGGTCAGAGTTTTCCTTTTAATTTGAAAAAAAAAAAAAAAGAAGAAAAAAAAAGAAAGAAAGAAAATAGGCAGCAATCTGCACCTTCATACAATCTTAGTTGGTCCTATTAACATGATTCAGCCTTAAAATACACATTCACAAAAATAAATAATATTGATTTACTATTTAAGAGCTGTCTCCCTCTCCTGCCATCTGCTCCCCCACCCCCAACCCTCCATTCTACCATTCTCTGCACAAAAATATCGCTCAGGGAAAAATTTTGACTAAGAAAATACAAACTGGCATAATTGTCCATGAAATTTCAATATATCAGTATTTTGAAAAAATTTTCCTCAAAATCTGCAGTATTAAACCAATGAATCGGTATGAACAGCAAGTCTGTAAAAAGAATAAATACTTTCAAACCCTCCCAAATCTAATATAAAACTTATTTTTACAAAAATATGACATATAACCCTCAAACTTCCCCAAAAATGCTCTAAAAAGCAACTTCATCTAAATTCAAGATACCCAAGATGAGCGAACTGAAACATTTATCAAAATCTAATGATTTTAGTATGACTTTCAGATTTCTTAATGGCTTCTGTCACACAATACAGGAAGAAAGAAGTAGGACAATGCAGATAATTCATTTAGAGTAACTGAGCACTACGAGTATTTTGGGGCATAATTGGGGCTCACTCTGTGGCCAGTGATATAGATGCCTGAGAGGCACCCAGAGGTATTCCATGCTTGCGCATTGTCTCTACAATCGTCTCCTGGAGCTCTTGGTTGTAGGAGTCAAAGTCAAACACATTCTTCACAACAGAAGTCAAGCCTTCATTGGGATATAGCTGGAAAAGAGAAGAGGGATACCAACAACAACAATAAAAAAGATGTATCCAAAAGGTTTAAAAAACAAAAACGATAAGTACTATAATTATCAATATTTCAACAAGTAATCAAAACTTAATTATTTTTGTTAAAAAGTCTTTAGAAGAAATCAAATAATGAAATAAATCTAGCACATTTCAGAAAAAGCATCACAGAGCACTGCTTTTATCTGTTAAATGTGACTTTTCTAGCCCAAGAACAGGCAGGTGATGGACTAAGCACTAATTTAATAACAAAAGTCTAGAATGGACAAATTCTCATTAAATCTAAGATTGATTTTATCCTCTGAATAGCCATTAAGAGTGATTCACAAAGTAGCCTTCCAATGATCACCCAAATAACAAAGAAACCAATTTGAAAGGCTTGGAATTCTTCAATACTGTGGTACTAATAAAGAATGCATTAAGGTGGATGATAAAATTCTCAGTGTGACTGACAACCGAGTTCAATCACATCATTAAGAGAAAGCGATTGCACTTAGTATATTCTCAAACTCTTTAAATGGAGTAAGCACAGCCATCTCTTTTCAAAAAGAGGGATGGATAAGAAATGATGAGAAGGAGAAAAAATGATGAGAAAGTACCTGCAAGTGTTTCACCATACTGACCACTTCTCTAGTGGAGTATGGGTAGTTGATGAGGCCCTGGTCCGCCATGTCTCGCAGGTCAGCAAATGCTGCCACAAGCTTCTTGAGAGTTGCCTCAGGCACGTCTGGACCGTACTGCCTAAGCATAGCCAGCTCTGACTCGGTGTCTGGATTATCAATGGCATGGCACGAGAAGATGTCACCTGGGGAAAAAAGGTTGGAGTCTGTCATGAAATAGGAATGGGAAGATGACAAGAATTTAAAAAAAAAAAAAAAATTAAATCCCACCCACAGAAAAAACATATACACATAATTGAAAATTTTAGAAAAGAATAAAACCTGATCTCTACAGATATGAATTCTGTTTCCTGCATAAGCTTGTTTGCTGAAACTGATCAGAATTTTACAAAATAGATATTTTTATAAGACAAGCGCAGATAATAAGAATTAACCATATTAATGAAGGGCTGGTAAACTAATACTGACAAGAAACTAAAGCAAGAAATAATATTGAAAGATTGATACTATCAAAGGTCATTCAGTACAGGAATAAAGGATAATCTTTGTACTGTAGTTATTTTTTTGACTCAGCCACAGAAAAGTAACAATGAAATGTTATCTGCACTCACCAATTGATCCAAAAAAGTCATTTCCCAGGAATGGGAATCCAGGTCTGTTGGCCAACACAATCATTCGGAAATCTGGATGGGCCACAATAATTTCTGGTTTTGGCTTCACTCCAGAGTTGGCTGTTTGGACAGAATGTTATAAACAATCTTGATCAGACAAGAGTTGCTGTTTTTTTACTTCATAGCTTACATATTAACCCCCTGACTGTGGGAGTAGTGAAATTTTGTGGGGAAAACCCCATTTCTAGACATCATTTAACTGTGGGAGTAGGCCATGCTGATTCACGGAGTGAGCAGGGAAGGGTTAGGTTGTGGGCTTATTTACACCTGAAAATAACACACTACACATCTCCTGACATCGTCTATGTCTATTTTAATACTTTAACCAGTGAGATTTTACAAAAGAAGTCATTAGACTATGAAGTTGAACTCATTCTAAATAAAAAGGAATTGTCGTTCAAGATAGATTTTCGCAACTGCGGATTACTGTCTAAAATTTCTGTTCTAAACAATAAATAATACTTTTTTTGACTCAGGCGTTTGGTGCATAAATATACCCATAAAATTCAGCTTGAGCTTTATAAATATTTTTTTCTAGATATAACCGAAAACCGGTTAGTCAGCTATTTTATATCATTTTGAGTTTATAACTAAAAAGATACAAAGATAAAAACAGTATCAATCTAAGTTCTGTTCTTCCACCTTTCCAATAATATCAGGTTTACTTATAAGGACCAGGATTTAAAAGGAGTATTTTGTTATTGAAGTGAACCACTAGTAGTGACCTTATCAACACACTGCAGCGGTAAAAATCTTTTTATCACATGACAAGGGGTGAGCAGTCAAGGAGTTAAAAAAGAAAGGAAACTTCACAGAAAAATCAGAATAAATCACTGAATGATATATCAGTAAAGCAACCAAGCAAAGATGTAAGATGGAAAAAAGAAATGGGTAATTTGCATTGCCTGTCTTTTTTCAGAGTTTTTACTGATTTCCTTTATTTTCAAATCTTATGATTTGATTCTCTTGAAGCTTAGATACATCAATCTTTCTCTTCGCAATCATCACAGCTTCCAAGAGCCTTTATTTTCAAGAGAAACATTGTGAAACATATTATGGTAAAAATAGAACTTAATGCCTTTCCATGGTCACTCGTATTTCAAAGAAAAGCATAATAATATACCAAATAAGACGGGAGCTTTTCAAATAAATTTCACTATTATGTCTATCATCAAGTCATCAATGGTAACAATCATACATGAAAAATGAGAGAACAACAAGAAACAAGCCTGTTGGTCAACTTACAAATGTTACATAATTTTAAAAAAGGCTAAGTAGATGCTCATGAATTTATACATATTGCTATTTATAAAAAATGACAGCTCACTCCATCTTAATCATTAACGTTCCCATTAATATAATCAGAGGCAATGAAAAGTTTCCACCAACTGAATTAACCATAACATTGAAACAACCATACGAAAACATTCCAGATTTGGTACCAACAAAGTTGAGAATATAACAAAAACAAAGATGTTGCTTTTTTGGACAAACATTTCATGGCCTTGCTTTGGCAAAGGACAACCCAACGGTACTTGGGGTTTTCAGTTTTAGCAAAGTGGAAACGTTTTCTTGCCTCTGGGTATATTTGCCATGATGCTACAGAGTAGCCATTACCTGCAACGATTCTCCTTCCATCCGCCAGATGCATTTCTCCTGACTCAACCAAAGTTTTCAACACACACGTCACATTTGTGGGAGCTTTGTCTGCCTCATCAACAACCAAAACACGGCCTGTCTTCACTGCAATAACCTAAAGAGTTAATATAAGAATCATATTAATCCATAATATCTAATTCTATCTTTACTTCCATAGATATATCCAACCCTGAGAGATGTATCAAGTACCACTATATCAATTTAAAAAATAATTGGCCTTCATGTATGTGAACAATTATACATTTTATAAAGTATGCAAAAAGCTAAAATAGGTCAAACTATCATGAAACAAAATTTATCACAAGGGGGGGGGGGGGGGGGGGGGGGGGGGGGGGGGGGGGGGGGGGGGGGGGGGGGGGGGGGGGGGGGGGGGGGG
>JBCIKM010223605.1:0-12478 GCA_039654465.1 Melibe viridis | reverse complement strand
TGTGTTTTGAGAGATGATATTTATTTTTTAGTGTAAATCATCTCTCTGCTGTTTGTGGTTTCATCTGTTCCCTCTTTTAACTAATTCTATCGTCTTACTTTCCTCTGGGCTCCTCTATGACCCTCATGTGTTGTGGGGCCCTAAAACCTCCAATAAACAAACAAACAAACACACTCACTCACTCACTCACTCTCTGTGTATGTCATTTGAACACACAGTTCACTTACCTGTTTATTGTATCATTAGGAATTCATCACTTTCAATGTCTCTTCACTGTTGTATGTCGCTTAATGGATCGGGAGAGCACCTGGTTAGACCAGTTGTTCCAGTTTTCCTTTTATAGCATCAGATTAATTGAAAATGGAAAATTAAACATCTTGAGCAGTTTCATTCTAATTTTACAAGTACTATGTGGGCAGAACAGTGACCATACGATGTAGTTCTCTTTCATCAGACTTCATAGCTTTGGATTTGTTTTGTTTCTGATGAATGGCTAATTTCTCCATTGGAAAGCTTTAAACTTATGTTTGTTTCTGTTTTACCAGGTTCCCCCAAAAACATCTGTTGAAGACCTTGATGAACTTTCCTCCCTTCTTCAAGTGCCGCTTGTGGTAATCAAATTTCATTTGTAATCTTCCAAACTGTATTTTAAATCTTCCCAAACATCTTTTTAAATCCTGATTGATCACAATCAATAATAAGGTGCTGATATTATTACATTTGTGCAGACTGGTGGTTAGGAGATACAATAGTAGGTAGTTACAGCTGGTCCTGATGAGCTCCCATGGGAGCATCTGATGGCCTCAGTCGTGGCGAAGCCCCCAACTTGTAGATGAGAGAAAGTTCTACCAAAAATATGATAAAATCATTTGGTGAATAGGGACTATTTATTACTGCAAATATATGTAGCTGGACCTAAAACCTGGAGTGAATTGCTTTGGTTCAGAGGCCCCCTTCGTGTAGGGGAGATCTGTGTCTGGAATGTTCAAGGTGGAAGAGGACAAGTTGTTGGCAGGGAGTGCCATTTAGTAACAACCTCCTGTTTAAACTCAAACTGAGGTGGAATGGAGGAAACTTCCATACAAAATAAAATTAATATCAATATCACAACTTTGTATTCTTTATCCTTGAGGTATGTCTAACTTAGAGCTAAGCCAACTTTGTTAAGCCCACCTTACGCAGAATGTAATTGAATTTATTGCATCGTCCATCTACACTAATCTTTATAGTGATCGGTACAAGTTTTTCTACCGACCATTTAAATTGCCTCACCTCCCACTGATGTTGCTCATCTTGATACAGTTTGTGTTTAGAGCTACTGTTTAAAGAAGTGTTTGATATCACTCTTTTTTTTTGTGGGGGGGGGGGGGTGAAATGTCTTCTTTTCTTTCACCTTGCATTGATCTTGCGTCTTCTTGGGACGTAAATGTATTGAAAGCAATGCTAGGCTGTATGAACAATGGAGTTGCCATAGAATTGAAAATGAATATTTCTTTGTTCTGATATTTTTGCATGATGGTCATAAATTTCATTCTGAATTTTTGCTCAACACCCTCAAGTCATCTACTATAATTTTATCCCCCGTTAGGCTGGCACAGTAAATCGAGGCAGCGATGTGTTGGCCTCTGGGCTGGTTGTCAATGATTGGATGGTGGTGTGTGGCCACGACACCACCTCGACAGAAGTGTCTGTGTTAGAAAGCGTGTTCAAACTCAATGACCAAGAGCCATCCCAGATCCAGACCAAAATGAGGGCCTCGTTAGTCGACACGTAAGTATAAATATAATCATTGGTAACTTAGAGACACATTCTTGAAATCATGTTATCAGAGTTAGACATTTTGAAGTAAGTACCAAACATCTAAATGAGGTTTATTTTTTTGTTTTGCTGTCATGATAATACTGCATATGTTTGAAATGTTGCCCATTATAAAAATATACAGTCTAGGAGATTTAGGGCATGGGTGCAAACAAAATTTAGCCTCCTACATTCTTTTCTTTTTCTTTTCTCTTTTTTTTTAAAACTGAAAAATCTAAATAAGTATCTAAGGGTTTGAGGAGATGAGGTGATATAGCTTTTAAAAATTTATAAAGTGGTGAGAGGGTTATGATCTTTCCAGTAAATTTGAAGATATGGAAAAGGCTTAAAAATGATAATTATGAAGGCTATCACTAAAATCAACCATTCAAGATTATTGAACGGATAAATTGAAAGAAATTTACACACCTTTGATGTTGAAAATTGCTCGTAATTCTGACTGATTTGTCTAGTCATTTTGTTTTTTGTAGTCCTCTTATTTTTCTGGTTGTGGTAGTTAAGATAATAACATAATCATTCATTTTCATCTTTGTTTTCAGACTCACATAAGCAGAAAGTTATTCCTGTCATTTTTGGAGAAAAGAATTGTTTTATAGGGGGACAGAAGGTGTAATCTGATGATGACATTCATGCAGGAATCAGGGAATCAACTAATCCAGTAGACAATCAAGACTGGATAATTCTTATCCATAATGGTCTTGACATTTTTCCTTTTTTTTTGTTTTTTTTTAAATTTTTGTTTCGTTTTGTTTTTGTATTCCACATGAAATCCTTTAAGAAGGCATGAAATAATGATAATGGAATAATGTAGGATTCAAGATGTTATTATCGTTACAGGTAGTGAATATTCGAGAGATCTGTTATACTAGCTTTGTTGAGGGGGGAAACAGTCTAATGAGGTAAATATTTGTGATATTGGGAGTTGTTTTGATCGGGTTTTTTTGTGTGTACCTACTCATTTTTAAATATCACATACACAACAGATGTTATGAAATGGACAATAAAATGTCTAAAGCAGAAATCATCTTTTGTCTCTTGCACTTTAATTCAGGTTTAGTCTTGTTATAACGCTCCTGTGTTTGTAAAAACATTCCTTTTCTGTGCTCTTAATCCAGATATTGATTCTGCATTGATATTGAGATGATTCCGCATTTGCTCTCAGTTGTTTTTCACTTGTTCACTGTTTCTATAATCTTCCTTTCTCCTGGGCGTGTTGTTTTGGGCTCTGAATCTACCAATAAACAAACAAACTTGTTGAGCAATTTTCTTACAAGGGGAAATTTACGCACTCTAGCGTCTGTCCCTGGGAAAGATTGGACAACCATGTTTTCAACTACAGTGCAGCACAGCAGTGTGATGTGCGTGATTGTCCTGGGAGGAATCAAACCCAAGCTCTTTAGTGTGGGAATCCTAACATTTTGCCAACCGAGCCACTGTGCATATCTATATACCGAGGATTATGCAATAGAGGATTTGCTTGTGGCAAGTTTCTGCCCTTGTGGTCATATATGAGGCAAGCTATCTATTTTTAGGCATGACGACCGCATTTACACTGAAGCTATTGTCTTACTCTCCTCCTCTTTTTATTTTTGTCCTCTATTTGTTTGGTTTTCAGTAGTCATCCCCCATTTCACGCATCTTGGATAACTCCAGGGCTGTACTGAAAACTTTTGTACTCAAAGGGGGTCTAAGGATCCTGGGTCGTCCTGGACCGTTTGCTGTTATGGATGGTGACCATTGTTTAATTTTGATAGGAGAGGTGGATATTTTCTGGACTGCTACTAAAAAATCCTTTCTCTGTTATGATATGTATTTTGAGAGATTGATTTTTGTGTGTAAATCATTTCATGTGTTTGTGGTTTGACCTGTGCTCTCTTCTGACTATTTCTATCATCTTACTTTCCATGGGCCCCTGTAGGACCCTCCTACTCCTACGCATGTTGTTGCACCCAAAAGTCAATAGTAAACAACAAAGAGAGCACTATGGAAAGTTGGTGTTGCAAAGACGATGATAGTGTGCACAAGGTGATCCCAAAAATAGGGACGATTCCAAATCTTTAAATAAAATTTCAACTAGTGCACATATTACAATGAAACTTGACAGAAAGTAGGACCAACTATCCACATTCAGTTTCTTAAAAAAAATCAATTATATCAATTGGCCAGTGATCAATTTTTCCTTCCATCAGCTCGAGACATTGGGAGAAATTCCAGAATGCTATGAGTAATCACACATTTTAACTGCATTTCTCTGCATCCTACGCAAGGGCATTTAGAAAAACTGCCATAAATCTGCTGTACTGTCAACCAATATGACTAATTTTTTAAAGATCCTTAATGTGGATAGTTGGTCCCACTTTTTGTAAGGTTTCATTGTAATATTTCTGTTTTGTTATCCATATCCCTTCATACTGTTCATACTGCCTAAGTAGTGTCAGGACCCAGCTCCAAGAAGCCGGAAAGAACTCTGGATCACAAGAAATGAAGACAGGCAGAGGATTGGTCCACAGTGCTATTGTAATATTATGTGCATTAATTATGATTTTATTGCAGATTTGGAATGGTTCCTTTATATTTTGGTCATTGTTTGTTTGTTTATTGGAGGTTTTAGAGGAGCCCAAGGGAAAGTAAGATTAAAGAATTAGTTAACAGGTGGTCATTGAACAAGCATCCATCCAACTGTGAAATCAGTTTGAACATATTTTTAAACCATCATTCTTTGTCTAGACTTGAACCTTTTGTTCTTGTATGTATTCGTTTCTCGTCCTGTGGTAAATTGGCTCATTGGTCTTTATCAATGAGTTGATCCCACCAAGGCAATAGCAACTATTGTTTGGCTTAAGATCGAGTAATACCCCTTGTATTTCTCATTATGCCACGCAAGATTAGGCACGGTGGACCGATCCTCTATCTGTCTTCATTTCTTGTGATCCAGAGTTTTTCTTGGCTCCTAGGAGCTGCGTCCCAACACTGCTTAGGCGGTATGAAGGGATATGGATAACAAAATAATACATGTATTTGTTTCTCTGATGTGCCAGTGCCAGGGAGTTTAGTGAATGATGTGTTGGAAATGCATTATTTATGTTCAGTAAAAACCTTGTTATAACGCCAACCATGGGACCTTAGAAAAATTGGCGCTTTTATAGAGAGAATGGCGATGTACAATAAATGGGAACACAAAAAATGCTGAACATGGGGGCAATACAAAATGAAACTAAAAGAGCGACTGAGACTGGCAATTTCGTCACTGACGATTGCACTTAACTTCACCTCACAAAGGGTGAGCTTTTTGGTGCATTGACACATTGTTAAAATGAACCCTTTTGCTAAGTCTGGCATAAGAGAGTGAAAGCGGGTTTTGTCTATGTCAATGGTTTTGAGCTGGCGGTATAAAATAAAATTTACTATCTTCAGTTAATATATGTACCTTGTAAAGTACTGGCGGTACATAGAGTTACTTTACTATTTTTATACAGTAACCAAAATGTACTACGACACAAAGCAGGCAGTATGCGGGAATGGCGGTACAATCGGGGGCGGTATGACAGATTTCAGTATAGCAATGATAACTTTGTTAAAAAAAAAAAAATCCATGTTGTGCCTCAAAGACCAGTAGCTGATAAGTGGGAATGGCAGTAGAACAAGGTTTTTATTGTTTATTGGAGGTTTTCGAGCCCCACAACACATGTGGGTCATAGAGGATCCCAGAGGAAAGCAAGATGATATAATTAGTTCAAAACGAGATTTTACCGGATAACGCCAGAAACAGTTTATGATAATAATCAAATTGAAATCAATAAAAATGAGGTAAAAGGGCCAATTTATTAAATCATTTAACATTAGTTTTGTGTCATCCGCTGTGTTCACTTTGGTATTCAAGCTAGCAGTGAACATGGACAAAATGGAAAGAGGAGGGAAAATGTTTTAAACAAATGAAGGCAGATGGACAATAGATCAGGAGAAATCTGAAAATTCACATAAATATGATAATTGGGATGTGTAGTGGAGGAGTAAAGGAGTGGGGGGGGGGAGGAGGAGGGGAAGAGTGGGTGGGAGACAGAAACAAACTCAGGAACTAAATTCACACACAAGTCAAAGCAGTAATTTTCATGTCATGGAAAAAAAAAAAATCTACGACTAACAAGAGTTGTAGTAGAAATGGTGAAAACTTGATTTGAAAATAATTGAATAAAAACAAATCAACTGAAATAATGATTTACTAGTAATTCATTCTGTACAGGTGAATTGGAGGGGAAGAAAAGTGATGGATAAAAGTAAGGTGCTGTAATAAGGAGACAGGGAGAATTATCTAGTTTGTACACAATGTACATTCAACTATTTAATTGAACACAAGATGTTTCAATCAAAGTGAGTGACAACTGCAATGAGTAAAAATGGATAAAACACTTGATCACTCTTCTCAAACTGTAAGGTTTTGGAGGAAAATCTAGCTTTCTTCTGGAAAATGTAGCTTTCTTCAAGTAAGTATAAATTAATGAAATGGACAGTAAAATCATTTTTGTCACACAATCCAGAGATATAAACGCCAGATACTCAAGAGATAGGCTATGTACACAAATTCACCATTTCTGCTCGACACTTGTAACACTCTCACTCTTCAGGCATTATCAAAAGTGAAGAGCTAAATTCAATTTCAATTACTTACGATTTTCTTTGGCACGTGATGGATCACTAATGTTCACTAACACAGTATAATATTATGTGAAATGCTGCTTAATAATTTTATCCCAATATAAGTCAACAATTTAAATGTTTTTCCTCGTTCAAATTTTCATTCATTGCTCTATTTATGTGAGTTCATACTTTTGAATTACAGTGTAATTATGTGATGAGTATCAAAAGCAGCAACATATGAACTTGATTATGGTTCTAGTTACTGTATAGCTTCTAGCTAAGCGAGGAAATAGGGATACGTTTTTAAAGATTATCAGTACCACGAAAGTCACAGTAAAAGGTGTGGAAAGTAAATATCTCACTGTGTAAGATTTTTTAGATTGGGGAATACTCTTCTCTCAAATTAAATACATTTTTACATTACCAAATCAGTGAACAATTAATTTAAGCTTAATTATTATTATGATTAGGCTGCATTCTCCCTACAACATATTTATAGAAAATACATCTAAATTTTGATACATTTCACATCCCCTTGTGGTAATTTTATCTGAAATATTTTTTCCTCTCCCCCCCCCCTCCTCCCCAAAACAAAGCAGAAAAACAAAAAACAAACCCCAACTAAGTAATCTATTATTCCTTGTTTCATCATGACAAAGAGTACAGTACTGTTTCTTACATTTCCTTTTTTTTTTCAATCACGTAAAGGATATACAATGCATCGATTGCCAGAAGATACATAGTTTGTTTCACTTTGAACAAAAAGCCAGATTTCAAGTAACACAGTTGATTATTCTTCAAAAGTTTGGTAGCATGTTCATAGTTCAGTCTCAAAAGCTAACACAAGAACTGGACAAACTAGTGTGATATCAAACCAATCACAGGATCATGCACGAGAAGAAAACAGGAAGGATACATAATTATGGTTTTCATCAGTGTCAGGTTGCAGGAGAAAACAATTTGAAAGCCATCAAACAGCATGCTCTTTTGACCAAGGATAAAAGTAAAAGTTGGTTTTACACAATTGACTGTCTGTCTCTGTCTCTGTCTCTGTCTCGCTCCGTCTCTCTCTCTCTCTCTCTCTCTTTTTTTTTCTCTCTCTCTCTCTCTCACTCCACATCTCTATCTTTTAAATCTTTATCTTCTCTCTCTCCATCTCTATCACAAAGAGCAAACTTTCTCTTCCTCTCTTTTTATGTCACATCTATCTTGCTCTTCACAAAGATTTATATTCAATATTTTTTTTTCTTTTTCCGCTCATGTACTCTTGACCAGAGTCACTAAATTTGACATTAAAATGAATTATTCTCTCTCTCTCTCTTCACGCCACTCATAAGTCCACATGGAATAAAATCATCCGTGATACTTAAATTTGTAAAATACTCACAAATAATAGGAACTGATTCATTAAAGAGGCATTCCAATTAAAAAAAAAGAAAATTGGCTCTGCAATTTCTTCTACAAACACGCTTTCTTTTTTTTTCTCAAAATGTCTCCACAAATAAATGATTGAAATTGTTTGGAAAGGAGCAATGAGCATTCATGGGGAAAAAATAAGGGGACAAAATCAACGTGAATGAAAATTTTCATTGTGATTAATTTCTCATATCAGTGAAAAAATGTTATCACAATTATCATAGTACAGCTTCAAAACTTCATGATACATATTTCAACCTTGTCCGTGGACTCCTAATTAGATCTCTTCACATGTACATTCCATAATTAATTAGAAATTAGGATGGGTAGAAAGGTTGCAATGTTGTTTTTTTTTTAGATATTTTCCCCACTCATTTTCATAAACAAACTTTCAAGGAAACAAACATCTACATTGCTTTTTTTATGAGCCCTCATGAAAGAATATGACCAGATCAATTTTGGTATGCTTAATGCTCGTTTTGTTACACAACTATTTGGAGCTCGGTTTTTTTTCAGTCTAAAACCCATCCATTTTGTAAGGAACTCAGCAAATAAGGTGCTTTGAATAAAGCCCAAAATTCTCTGTTGCTTGTTTTCATCTTATATAAATAATCCCTCTATGAGAAGGGCAGCTCATTCATTTCAGCCCAAATTAGGTCAGATTTTTAGACCCTTTCAGTGGATGCATTATTCATATATGATTTCATAAATTGAATGTTCTTGAGACACTTGAGAATAGAATTGAGACATGCATGCAGCTAAGCTACATTTACATTAAATAAATAAAACGAAATTGAGTTTAAAAAAAGAAGTTCTTTTCACACACTCACAAATTTTTCATTCTTAAGAGATAATGCATACAAAACAGCTGAACAATTCTGAAGTAAATATGAAAGATTCAATAATCTCTTGAGCTAAAGAATTGTCTATGATTTGTTTTCAATCACAGGGGGCTAATTGGATGGGATACAATAAACTTTGTTGATATGTAAAGTAAAAAACATCCCTCCTCTTTTGACATCACAAAAAAATAGCAGTTCATTGATATCCAGTTATTTTTTGAAAGAAAAATTATCAAGAGCACCACAGAAACCAAAGTTCAAGGCTGTTACTGTTACAGAAAAAGGAAAACCAAATATGAGTACAGCCTCATTCAATGTATAACATTGTGGCAGAACTCATTTCATATCCAAAACATTCATTGAGGAAAAACAAAAAATTGAAAACAATTTGATTGAGCCTTTCTTTAACCTTAGAGAACTTAGTTTAGGTTTTCTATCTTACATGTGAAGGATATGAGGAAAAAAAAATGAAAACAGAAAAACTTACAGAGAAGTGTGTGCCTTAAAAAATGCAAATAATACCAAAAAAGAGAACACAAATGACAAGCACTAGGAAATAAAAAATCATGACTTGACAACTTTTGATGCCATCAGAGGAACAACTCATTGTCATGTCAATAAAAATGTTAGTCTAAGAGATTTACCCATATAATTTTTAGCTACATCAACATATTCATAAGCACAAATGTGGGCAAGCACATACACACATACACAACACACACATACACACATACACACACACACACACACATACACATTTACACACACATCACATTTTTCTTTTACTAACAACATGAATGTTTTAAGTCCAAACACAGGCAGCTACACAACAAGATTTTCAAAATGTACACAAAAAAAGCTCTAGGTAAATAAATTCAATTTTAATCCTCACAATGAGAGACAACCATTTTGACTGAGTGCTGTTTAGTTAGACTGAACGCTTTCAAAACAGCAGAAAGTTTTAAAAAATCAGCTCAGCATGACGAGACAACTACGGTTTGAATGAAAAATAGCATTTTGATATCACATGGAGAGTAGATTTTATTTAGTGCTGATTGAAATATCAAACTATTATGGGTATCATCACTTTGACGTTTGGATAAATATCACTTTTTTTTTTTAACTCTGTAACTTTGACTGTTTGAATACAAAAAAAGAAACTCTTTATACATAACAAAGTGGAGTCCATGAAGATAAGAATGGTTCCACTACTTCAAAGATTAAAAGAGATAAGAACTTAACCTGAACTTGGCTATCAAAATAAAATTGAAAACATTAAAAAAAATAAAGTGACAGTCTCCATAAGTAAGTGAAAGTCTCATTTGAGGCAACTCTGTGATAACCTGTTTAGATGGATTGAATGCCTGAACTTTTATTTAAAATTTTGAATCCAGCATGCCAAAATAAGAAATGATCAGGATAGGGTAAGTATTAATCACTTTTAAGATCCATTTAATAAGCTCAAATTGGCTCACACAAGATTTGACAAATATCCATCCTTTTAAGGCTTCAGACGTACCGAAAACTTTTGGGTCGCTGGATAATAGATTTGGAATATTTCAGGCAGACATGGATTAATAGCTTGCCTTCTATAGTGCAGCAGGAAATAAGGGTTCATATTTTTGTATTTTTCTGATTTGGTATTGTACTCTCATTCTTGCAATCATTTTGCACACACACATTAATCGAACTGTCTTAACTAAAAAAAAAACGTATTTACTGAATCTTTAAAAGATAGGGAAGGATTTTCCTTATTACGGCTTATATGTAACAAACAACAACAGGTTTTGTAGTTTCTCACATGGCAAACAGTAAAATTTCCCACAAATAATACTGTCTGTCACACTTACTATGAACAGATTTCAGGTTGTGAAACCATCAACTTATTGATTATCACAGGGTGGTTAAAGTAATTGTTTTCATTCAAGCTAAAGAAGAAATTTTTTTGCATGGCATCAATTAAGTCCTAAAATCATATTCAATTGAGAGAAACAAGTTCAGGGGTACACACAAGATTTCGTAAGTTTTTGTCATTTAACTGTTGAGGAAAATGGAAAAAAATTGAAAACATATATTTTCACTGGACTATAAAATAAAAATGAAAACTGTGAACAAAACCAAGTCTGTAAAAAAAAATAAAAAAAACTACGGGGAAAAAAACGAAAAAAAAAAAAAAAATACAGTATTGAAATACAAAACTATTCAAAAGATATATAAAAAATGTTTTAATGAAAATGTATCTGGTGTCAATGAATATCCTTTTTTCATAACTCAGGAATGGGGTCTTGGCCCGATCCGGCACAAGTATTGAAACGACACATGATGATATGATATATTTTGAAGACAAGAAACAGAAAGTCACATGCAAGGAGCAGCCAAAGTTTTATCTTTGAGTATAAATTGCACTGAAGAAAGGGTTAGTACTTCAAGGGTCAGTTGAAGACAATAAGACTATCCAACAATTTTCAGTTTAAAAGAAAAGTTTAACAACATCTTTGAAAAAAAATCTTTATGTTTTTAAACATGTCTATTTCTAGCATAAGTCTGATATCTAAAAAAATTCTTGGTTATTTTATGAAACTAAAGAGCTACATTAGGTATTAATGAAAGACAAAAAAAAAAAAGCCAACAAATATTTCAAGCAAGGAAACATATCGCAAACATTACTTCATTAAACAAGAAAATAATTTGGGTCAAAGCTATCAGAAGCACTTTTTTTAGAGTTTTGGTATTCCATGTATTTTATTCTTATCAAAAGATCCTTTATTTAAGAAATCTTTCTTTCTTTAAACTGTACGCTAATAAAATGAACAGAAAATATAACGGAAAAAAAAAAAGAATTACAAGAATATATAAATAGATCACATGAATGAATAAATTAGGCACTTTATACATCACAACTTTGGTCTTGATTCTTCCCCCTGAAAACAAAATGAAGCGTTTGTAGCAAAATGTACATCGCATGGAAATGAGGTTGATAGACGTCAATGAAATAAGCTCAGTTTAATGTTGTTCCATTTTTAACGATAAATCTTGAGCGAAGAAGACGTTTTTAATTGACCTGCATTATCCCTTTAGACCAAAGCTGAAAATATTACAGACGCCAATATATTTCAGGCTAACTACAAATACTTTCTAGACAGAGAAAACCCAAAACAACAACATAAAAAACAAGCAAGAAAGAAATTACCACATACTGCTTTGATTTATAAAAAAGTGTCATCAACTGTAAAAACACAGGGAAGAAAAAATAAGAAAAAAGAACCCCCAAAACCCGAACCCAGACAAAACAAAGCTCACAAACATACAAAACAGTTTTTGCTGACAAGAGATTTGAGACTGAGAGTATGAGGAAGCAATATAATAACAGAAACTCTACTTAAAAAGAATTAGTTGAAAGGAATTAAAGCACAACAGTCCTCTTCCCATGATTTATGGGATGAAGTCATCTATTTATTTTACTTCAAACCTCAACAGCCATACAAAAAGTATTCCATAAATGCAATTAAATGTCTCTAAAATTATTGAAAATTACTCAATTGGGTTACATTAGATTAATTTTAGTTTGCTATCACGCACATTGATAAAGACAGATGGAGGGATAAAAATTTGGATTGAAAAATCAATCAATAGTTTTCACTATACAGCGCAAGATGAAGATAGATAAATAGATAGATAGTTAGATAGATGGATAGATAGAAAGATAGATAGATAGATAGATAGATAGATAGATAGATAGATAGATAGATAGATAGATAAATAGATAG
>JBCIKM010223494.1:0-12479 GCA_039654465.1 Melibe viridis | reverse complement strand
TTATTTACCTTTCTATATGGCTTTGTCTTGTTCTCCTCTCGACACCGTATTCATACAATTACTATTTTCACAGTCTTCAACTAGGTTCCCTCCATTGTCTTTTGGGTCTGAGGGTGGAAAGGAATCACTGAAGCCTAGGGTACAGGGATTTTTTATGGCCTTTTCATGAATGAATGATTGTGTGTGAACTCAATATTTTCTGACACTGAAGGTGAGGTAGATTCAGTGGACTTTGTGATTAACGGCAAAGTGATGGAAAGGATTTTCCTTTTTTTTCGGGGTTTTTTTTTTTAGTACCTTTAATATTTTCTTTCACATTGCAGGTGAGAAGGAATCAGTGAACTCTGAGATAGACTTCAAAGTGGAGAGCTTCACCCTGGTCTTCAACAAGCCGGAATACGTGCTGGCGCAGGCCACGGCTGCCAATCTGCACACCCACCTGGAGCTGCGACAAGGCAACCTGAGTGCCTGCGGGGAGCTGGGCAGCCTCTCGTTGCTGGACCAGTCCCCCCACGGACACCTGTACCCGCAGAGATTTGTGTCCGTGGGACGGCAGCTGGTGGAGTTTGATTTATTCAAGTTAGTTTTGGGTTTTATGCTTTTCTCTAGGTTCCTCTACAACCCTTGTGTGTTGTGGGGCCCTTAAACCTCCAATAAACAAATAAACAAAAACAGGTTGAAAACATTAAAGCCTAGCCCATGCTTATAACGAAATAATTGAACCGTAAGCTCCTTCAAAAATACATGCGCGCAATTTGGCTTTTAAAATTATCTGATAGATGGTGGTTTCCTTTCTTTTCATGTCTTTGTCTTTTCTCTGCATTGCACCTGAACCAGCTTCTTTGACTGTCATCTATTTCCAGTCCGAAGGTTGTTTTTTTATGCAGAGTTGTTATTTTCACTACGGAGGAAGGGTTAGTCTAAAGTGAAGAGTACTGCATATTCTATTACTATTATAATTAGTGTTTTGCTTTGTTATCCATATCCCTTCATACCACCTAAGCAGTGTTGTGACCCAGCTCCAAGGAACCGGAAAGAACTCTGGATCACAAGAAATGAAGACAGGCAGAGGATATGCGTGGTATAATGAGAAATGCAAGGGCTATTACTCAATCTTAAACCAAACAATAGTTGCTGTTGCCTTAGTAGAATATGCTCATTGATAAAGACCAATGAGCCAATTTACCACATGGCAATATTATAATTAGTTTTAAGGTAAAATTTGTCTATTTGTTCATGGCTTTTTTGTGATAGTCAAAATAGACTTTTGAATGGGTTCCAGGATTGTGGGGAGGTGTAGGTACACCTGAAATCTAACACACTTCTAACATAGATAAACTGCCTCGTAATGCTCACTTTTTAATGTGTCACCTCATGACTACGGTCAGCACAGCACCTAGTAACAATCACAGAACAACTTAATCATTCATTTCATCTTCTATTCCTGCACATCACTCTCATATTTCAGGTATGGAACTCCGGACTATGCAAAAATGCGGGACTTTGATATCAGCCTGACCCTCAAGATGACCTCTGTGCGATACATCCACACCAATCGTTTTCAGTCAGAGATTGTAGCTTTCATCCAGCATTTCTTGCAACTTCAAGATGTGTTAGGCCGCATGAGAGCTGCATCCAAAGGAAAAAAGGTAGTTTGATGAGGCATTCAGTTGGAAACCTTTATAACCTAACACTGGCAGGACTAAAAAGCGATCATTGCAGTTTGACATTGGTATACCTGTGAATTATCCCCTGCTGAAAACCAATAATAAATTACAATAAACAAACAAAAGCTAAATTATGATAACAAAAATTGTAGCTACCTTTACAACAGCTTTGAATGTTCTTTAGTTACGTATGGCGCTTCCTCTACTTCATCTCCTTGCATTTTCAGATTTTTAGGGCTATCTTTTGCAGAAACTCTGCAGTCTTTTGTGTTCACCTATCACCACCCCTAGAATTTGGCGGTTGAGGATGGGCTGTGTGGTCCATAATTTTTCTCTTAGGTCATAGTTTGAGATAAGGAGAAATTTTTTAACAAATGGGCTCTCCATTTTCTTGCTTTATCCACCGCTGACCCAACTCTGGTTCTAATGGCTCAATATGTATTCCCTCTGTAGGTTATAAATTACCTTGTATTTAACTTTCATTCCGTGCAACCAAAGCTGAATGTCAGTGTTGTTATTTAACAGTAATGATAATGAGGATACATAATTTTCCTTCAGTCCATAACATCACAGTTGAAACCTCGTTCAATTTTTGAGATAAAAATAAGCTTTTTAGAACAAAAATGACATAACCTGGAGTGTCAATGGTTTACCTTAACTCGTAGAGGTCGGCACGTCTCCTCACGAGACGGTCGGAAGTGAATATTTGGATGGCTCGTCTCTTCACGAGACGGTCGATCGCAGCTCTAAAAGCATAGCTCATGATAAAGAAATACGAAATTTTCATCCAATCCACCTTTCTAAAACTGTTTATCGGTTATAAAGGCGCAAACTTCCTTATTTGGGTTTTCCTTTTGAATGTATGGTTTTTGAGCTAGACGCACCGTTCTGTTCGACTGAAAAACGTAAACAAAGATCAGCTGATTGTGCCTATCACCAAACCATACACCACAAAAGTAATTTTCATTCAATCTTCATGAGACTTGTTGTGATTATTCTTTATTGGATATACCTTGCACCTGTGGAGTTTTTATTGCTGATTTATGGATTATACACCTCAATAATGAGGTAAGAGGAAAATTACATAACAATTTTGTTTTTATTTTTGTTTTTTTCACTTTCTACACGCACTATACTCCTCAAACACTGTATTCATTGGTAAATTTGAAAAGGAAATTTAGTTCTGAATAATTTTCATATATAACATAAATCTGTAGCTTTAAAAACAAAAAAGTTATGAGCATTTTTGTAAGGCGGGTGAAATTAGGTGAAACGGGCCTGCGTCCAAACGCGGTTTTGGATCGCGTCCTCTATGAGTTAATTTTACAGGCGTATAGAATGCTACACAATATGATGAAATGATCCAAAAATCTCTCCATCCATGGGTTTTGTTGTTTTAGAATTACTGTGTATGAAAGTAGTAAATAAAAGGAATCAAATGTTTTTGTTTATGATGAAACAAGGTCAACGAGAGAGCGACAAGCGGGGCTCGTATCAAGCTGGACATTGAGGCGGAATCCCCGATCCTGCTGATCCCACACAGCTCTGAGACGACTGGCGTGCTGGTGGCCAATCTGGGCAACTTGAAACTGAAGAACTGTTTCATCCGTGACGGGGAGGAGGGCACTCTTACTGCCACTGGCAACAAAGGAAAACAAACAGGGGTGAGTGTCAATCACACCATCTCTACTACTCTTCTTTCTCCTGCAAATACAAATACAGTGCGATGTAATTGTGATTTTATCTAGCAGTTCACGTATGTTACGTTAGGATACTGGCCCCTTTTGCTGAAGATGGTTAGACCTTGGTAAAAGAGTGAGTGCAGTGTTAAAATATTTCTGAAATATGCTGGCAAGTTACTGAATACCTGTTGTTGTTATTGTTGTGTAAAAGAGACAATGAATGAACACCTTGTGTCATATGAAATGATGTTGAATTTGCAAGCTCAAAGCCTGGTGTTGTTTGACTCACCCCCCCCCCCCAAAAAAAAACAAAAACAAAAAAAAAAAACCCCAAAAAACAACAAAAAACAAAAACAAACAAACAAAAACAAAAACAACTTAACTTAACATGACTTGTGGTCATTTCTGCATGTACAGGCCATTGAACCTTGAGAGTCAAATTTTCCTCTTACAAGTAACTTCACAGCCTATTGAGATACTAACCAGATGTTCCCTTCGTGTCAGGAAAATCTCATCCTTTTGTTCGGGCCTGTCAATGGAAGTCTGTTTCCTTTGACGCAGTGATGATACTGCAGTCACATTTATCATGTTGCCAGAAGTGGTCACAGACCAATAGGATGCCATTGTGAGCTACCTACCTCATATGACAACGGTAGGATGCCGTTGTGAGTTGGTCCAAGGGTTACAGAAGTGGCTGAAGAGAAGCAGCAAGAGTCAATGGAACAAGTTTAGGCAAAATAAAATGTTAAAGCTGGACTGAAAACAGTGATCAATTATTCAGTGAAGATATTTCAAGAATATTGATTGAATAAAAAAAAAAAAAAAAAAAAAAAAAAAAAATTACACCAAAGTATATGTTTTTGAGTATTTGCTTTCTTTTCTTGTTTCTTTTTTTTTTTTTTTCATTTACAAAAATAGATGAAGAGGACAAAAAGTGCTTCAATGTCATCATCCTGGCAGGCCAGTTCTGGTGCGGCTTCCTGTGGGTCGGAATCCCAGCACTTCCCAAGCCATCCCGTGGATCCGATGTCTCAGAGCATCTACGGCAGCCTGGAACACGACCTGAGGACTGAAGACGTGACTTTCCTGAATGTGGAACACAGAGACAAGAAATGTCACCTCAGTGAATCGTCCATCATGGGAAGGTAAAAGGCTGATGATGTCTTTGAATAGTCTGCTTGTTCTTGTTTCTGCCTTACAGGAAAATTTTCACCTTTCAAAGGAGGATCTTTGAGTGGTTGGTTGTGAATCAAATAAATCGGTCTTCAATGATTGAAGGGTATGGTTAATAATCAATGAGCAGTGTTGTATTTATATTGAAGGATTATAGAAAGAGAAGGGGACAGTGAATGTTACATCAAAGCAATCAGTTTTCATATGAAAATAGTAGGGTTACTAAATCAATTAACCCTTTGCATCCTTTATGTAATTTCCATGGACAAACTCATGATTTTGAATTAATAAATGCAAAATGAAAAAAAAAGCTGTTGAATGCAAGCAGCGGGTAGCAGTGCTTTAAGACTGCAGGACAGCAGCAGTTACCATCAGAATGGGATGTTCAGGGTTAACCAAGACTTATGATGGTAAGGCATAACTTTGACTATCAATACTATTAATATAAACTAAGCATTAAAGTTGATTCATGGCAATTTCACTAAAAGGATTTTATGTATTTACTTTATGCCAACCCTGATATTTCTAATCTTAACCCTTTGCGGGCAGTTGGCGGGTGTCTCTGGTAGGCACTTCTACTTCTTTTCTTTCACACTGAAGCTGTTGTCTTACTTTTTCCCCTTTACTGTGATGTCCTGTTTTTGTTGTCTTGTTTGCAACTCAGTAGTCATCCCTTATTTCATGCCTTTTGGTACATGACTGCAGGGTCACAAGTTAAACGTACTGAGTACTTTTGTACACAAAAGGGGTTTAAAGATTCTGGGTCTTCCTGAACCATTATGCTGTCATAAGTGATGGGGAATGCTTATTTTTGTTTTGAAAGATATTTTTTGTCAATGTAAATCATCTCAATATGTGTTTTGAGAGATATTTATTTTTAGTGTAAATCATCTCTCTACTGTTTGTGGTTTGATCTATTCCCTCTTTGAACTAATTCTATCAACTTGCTTTCCTCTATGACCCTGGTGTGTTTTGGGGTCCTAAAACCTCCAATAAACAAACAATCTTAACCCTTTAAGTTGTGCCTATTGATCTTCTGAGGCATTTCATTTCTCTGATCTGCAGAATGCAGATTGGTTCCAGACTCATCTCCAGAGAACTCTCCCAGGAAAGTGAGATGAAGAAAGCCGCTGCGGAAAGCCGAGTGGAGGACAGCCACTGTTGCCTGCTGGATGTGATCTCAGTCACGTTGAAAGACATGGACCTCTTCACTGCAAAAAGGGTAGAAAAGCTTGATACTGAGAGGCAGAACATTCTCACTGACATGGATTTTGGATCTTTTGTTTTAGAGCGAGAGGTAGGACTTTTTTTTTTAAAGTTTGTGTTTTTATTTCTATTTCTTGAGGTTGAGGCTGCCATTTTTTTAAAGAATTTTTATTTTCTTTCTTTGTTTCTTTCTTTATTTATTTACCATTGTCTTTGGCTTCTTCATATATTTCTTGGCACCGTATACTTCCAATACTTATTATTCTCTTTAGGGTTTAAGGTTCAAAGGGATCAAAATGCAAGGCATTAGGTCAAAATGTGGAATGAAAAAACACAGGGAGGCCAGATACTGTTTGGATCTCAAGCTGTTGTAGGATCCCAATATGCTCAACCTACTTAACCTCAACCCCTGTGTTCACCACAGCCCAATGTTTTCTTGTAGTTATTCATCTCTGTCTTTTGGCATGATTGCTCCGAGGAGAGCCAGTTTTTGTAATAGTGCGATGTAATGTAATAATCCATTCTATAGTGCCAAATCCACAGACAGTGCTCTAAAGCACTCGCAATGGCGTAATCACCAAATGGGTATGGTTGGTGATTATGTCATTGTTGGAGCACCATGCAAAGTTGCTAGTAGCCAAGACTGCACCAAGCACAGTCAAACCGTTCTGTTGCCTTCCACTTTTCACAGTCATGTAATTTATGTTTGATCATTTGCTTTTGCAGCAGACCAGCTTTCTTTCTATCCTGTGCTCCCAGACAATATCCTGTCTTCTCATAGTTAAATGTTTGGTCTGTCTTTATTGGTCCCTAGCATGGCCACCTGCTGGAGGAGAAGTGCCACCTGGAGCTGCACATCGAGCACAACCTAGACGGGGAGATAAGCCACGCCGTGCCCGACTTCAGTGTCAAAGGCAGGCTCTCCTCTATCCACTGCCGCCTGGACGGCAACCAGTACCAGCTGGTGCGGGGAATCCTCAACCACAACTTGGGGGAGAAACTGGAGGAATTCCGACGTCCCCTCATGTCTCACTTGCAGGATCCTAAAATTGAGGTGGGTTGTTGTATTTGGTGCAGGTAATCCTTAACCTTAGCCTGGGGGAGAAACTGGAGGAATTCCGACGTCCCCTCATGTCTCACTTGCAGGATCCTAAAATTGAGGTGGATTGTTGTATTTGGTGCAGGTAATCCTTAACCTTAGCCTGGGGGAGAAACTGGAGGAATTCCGACGTCCCCTCAAGTCTCACTTGCAGGATCCTAAAATTGAGGTGGATTGTTGTATTTGGTGCAGGTAATCCTTATCCTTAGCCTGGGGGAGAAACTGGTGGAATTCCGATGTCCCCTCATGTCTCACTTGTTCATATCAATGTTTTCTTTCATATGGAACATTATGAATGAAGGTGACTTTAGAATTGTGACGTTTAGTAATTGTTATCAAGGCTGTTTACCTTCATGCAAATATACGGTAAGTCAATAAGTTAATGATAAAACTGTGGTTTATTGTTGGATTAGCAATTTGAGTTTCAGAAATGCAGAGCTTTAGAATCCGGAGACCACTTTTTGTAAAACCCTCCCTGGTAACTCAGTCCTTGTTTTGGTTTAAAAGTAGCCCTTCAGGAGAGTATTTTATGCCTTTGGGGTCAAGAAACTTGTGCACAGATGGAAAATTATAACACCTATTAGCAGGAATGACAACAGTGCAAAGGGTTAACTATAGGGTTTCATATTTCATTGCTTGCATAAAATTTTCTGATAAGTGGTTAAAAAGCCTCATATGTTAACACTTTCAGATCCTAGCTTTGGCATGATGTTAATTGAATTGTCATTGAAGAGGGTTTGTTCTTTTTTTTTTCAGACTTTATTGAGTGGAACTCCCTGGAAGGTTATCACACTCGTTCTGGATCTTCGTAATGTCTCTGTCGAGCTCTTGAGAAACCATCCACAAGGTCACGAGATCCAGGAGAAGTCTTTAGGACGCATTGACTTCATCCGCTCCCAGCTGTCCTTCTCCAGCTCCTCCAACCAGCTGAGGGAGGTGGGACTGGTTTCCAATGAAATCTCCATCTACGACACCAGGTTCACCAGTAAGGGGAAACATTTAGAACTCTTTAAATACCCTCCCATTCTGATTCAAACAAAACGTGTTTGAATTTTTCAGAGGAATTTTTTTTTTATTATTAAAAATTCTCTTCACATGAACTGAGTATGTCTAAAACATAATTTTATGAATACCTCCTATGCTGAAAATATGGTCCCCTCTTGTGTTTTTGTGGTTGACAAACAGACCTGCCTACAGTTTAAAAAAAATTCCTAAGTGGGAATGCAACAGACTTGATTTCTGTTCACCTACAAATTTTCAAGAATTTCAAGCTAGAATATTATTAAAATATGAGATTCAATATTCTGCGATGCATGAAGAAACTTTCATGTTTGATAAGAATACTTTATTCACTTATGGTTTTTATCAAATGTTGTTGTTCTATGTTTGTTCTTTGATACCAAGTATGGTAGTTGCAGTCTTTCTCTTTTTGACCAGTTCAACAAGTAGAATCTCATTCAGTCCGTGTGACTCACAGCCCTAGCGGCTGATGTGGACGTGGAGACTGAGTCTTATTGTCTGGGCTGAAGGGAAGACTTCAGACCATTGATTCAGGAGGAAACAGTCCTCTACCTTTCTCTCTCTCCTTTTTCATTCATGATTCAGATGAGCCAGTCAACTCTCGGCCCAATGTCTTTACCAGCATTCTCCAACGCTCAAAAGAAGCACGGGATGAACAGGGCCTGCAGGTATTGCCAGCATTAACAATTTATTTTGCTTGACTACTCAAACCATTCAACATTCAATTGATCTGTAACCCAAGGGCATCAGCAGGAATAGAACCTGCACCCTTTGGCATGGAAGTTGGAAGCCATGACGACTAAGCTACTTAGCCTTTTATGGAGGCATTTTTGTTTTTAAAAAAAGTTAGGGAAAAATTAAAATTGATATCTGATACACATATCTTGAAGCCTCTTACCCTGTTTTTCAATACTGATGATGTGTTTATTCATTTTCCAAATGACCTCACTCAAACATGCTAAAATTTCTTTTTAAAAAAAGGCTGATGTCATTCTTTTGACTTTTGCTATAAACATGGTGTGTTAGCTAAAGGAGGGTGGCCTTCTTGAGCTTTTTAAGGGACAATGTGTGGGTTGAGGATTGAGATGTGAGTGCTGAGAGATAGTTACCGGGAGGGGTGTGTTGCTGATGTATTTCTTTGTCATTTCTGGTATAGTAGTATAAAAAATTTTACACCACACTAAAATGACGAGAGAATACTTCTGAAAGGGGTTAACCAGTCAATTGATTTTTTTTTTTTAATGGATTTTCTGTTGTGCTTGAGCACACAACTTTTGTGTCTGTGGCTATTGTTTTGCAATTTTGCTGATGTGTCCCAAAATGGGAGATTGATGCTTGTGGATCTTGTTTAGTGTTAAAGCTTCTGAACTCTAAGTGTCTATTGTTTTTTTTGTTTTTTTATGAACCTGTCAACGTTTAAAGAACCTGAACAAAACATCCTCAATTAGTTGTATTTTTTAAATTTGTATTTATTTTTGTTAATGTCAGTTATTAAGCTTTTTTCCTGTCCCAGGTTGAAATGCAACTGCTGATGGCTGCAGAAAGTACCCACTTCACCTGTATGCTGAACAACATGAGGCTGATGTGCATCTTTGATTGGCTGCTGGCCATGCGGGAGTTTCTCATCAAGGAGCCGCCAAACCCCTTCAAAAGTAGCCGTTCATAAACTAGCATCTACAAGTTTTAAGTCATCTCTATTTTGTAACAATTGTTTTTAAATCCCCTTCCTGTCTCTGCTTATTCCTACTGACATTCAGCCATGCAGATTGTGACTTGTCAACACTAGTGCTTGAGGGGTTATGATAATAATAATAATAATAATGATAATAATTATAATAATAATAGTAATAATAAAAATTATAATAATGATAATAATAAAAATTATAATAATAATAATAATGATAATAATAATAGTGATAATAATGATGATGATAATAATAATAATAATAATAATAATAATGATAACAACAACATCTTTTATACAAAGCCTCAGATCAAAGTCTCAAGGGCCTTTACAATTTTCCATTGCCATTCATTGAAATAAAATGATGCACTCAATACTCTACATCACTTTTCAATGGCAGATCAGTCTCTTGCCATAAAGACAACTCAACTACACTATAAAAATATGGTGGTTTTCATGGATAAGGACTATATAAATGTAATATTTTACTTCACTCGAATTTGCTTTTTCTCTCCCCATGCCCAGAGCAACCCGAGGCTGCTTTGTCCGAGTCTGTGCTGCCCACCCCTGTCCAAGGTGTTAGTGGACACCAGAGCCCCCTGACTGTGTCCAAGGGTATTGTCACCAAACGAGGACCGTGGGTGGAAGAGGTAGGCACCAGCCCCTGCACAAATGTGTGAGGCTGAGTATCAGGGTATTGTCACCAAACGAGGACCATGGGTGGAAGAGGTAGGCCCCAGCCCCTGCACAAATGTGTGAGGCTGAGTATCAGGGTATTGTCATCAAACGAGGACCGTGGGTGGAAGAGGTAGGCCCCAGCCCCTGCACAAATGTGTGAGGCTGAGTATCAGGGTATTGTCACCAAACGAGGACCGTGGGTGGAAGAGGTAGGCCCCAGCCCCTGCACAAATGTGTGAGGCTGAGTATCAGGGTATTGAATAAATTAAAAGCGCATGACAATGCAGACAGGAGTTAAACCGATGCCTTACGACATGGCAGTCAGAGGCCTGATTAACCCACTGAGCTCCTGAAAGTGATTGTACAAGGTTCACCTTGTGAAAAAAATGAGCAGGGGCATCAGAGGGAGGATCTTCCAGATCTATGACATAATTTCAGCATGCGACGATGCTATTTCTTTAATGGGTGTTGTAACTCAATTCCACTGTCATCTTTTTCCAATCATGTTGCTTTGAAATAAAAACTCCCTTGTCAATCATTTTATTTGTTCTAATTAATTACAATCTTTTATCAGAACTGTTGCTTTCCTAATTTAGAAAATGTACAGAAATCATCAGCATTTGCAGTATTCAGTACAAAAGATGAACTTTTCATATTAGCTAGGTAATCCTTAACAATCTATCAACTTGAGTGATAGAAGGAATCAGGTGCATCTGTCCCTATACTGAATCAGGGTGAATGGAGAGCTGCTTAGTTTGAGAAAAGTAACAAGAAGGTGAAAGACGTACAGGAAGACAGTTTGAGACATTGCCCAGATTTTTTGTTGGCTTGAGAAAAAAAATTACCTTGAACGCATTTTGGTACAATTTTTTAACAAGGTTGTATGTATTTATTTTGGATTGAGAACATAGGACCTTGTTTGAAAACAGAACCGATTGTGTAGTAATGACTTATATTTTATCTGAATTCTCAAAGCTGTGAAATACAACCCTGACATGATTGTTGTTGATGCTTTCCCAGAAACAGATCCCGTTTGAGCTTGTCCTGAATTTCACGGATACACAATTTGTGGCTGTGGAGAACTCTTCATCTCTGGACACCAACGCTGTCATCATGAAGGTAAGACCGTAGGGAACGATAGGGCCTTTCCCTCCTTGCCAAGAGGCTTGCTGTTGTGAAAATAGTAATTGTATGAATACGGTGTCGAGAGGAGAACAAGACAAAGCCATAGAGAAAGGTAAAGAAATACAGAAAAATACAGAAAAATAAATTGTCTAAAAAAATCGACCTCCACGGCCAGGATTCGAACCACAGATCTCTGGATTGCCGGTCCAGTGTGCTAACCATTACACTACCGAGGCGGTCCGATTATTGAGACAATTTAATATACTTAAACTATATTTAAACCTTTCTTTGGCGCACAAGTGGGCACCGGAGGTAATCTGTCATGATGCCATTGTAATCATTTTCTTTCCAAATTGAAATAAACTTGTTTTTTCTCTCAAAAAGATGTATTAAAAGTTTTTTCGTCATTGATTTAACCCTCCCCCCCCCCTCCTTACCCCAGTTAGTAGTTATCTATCTTTTCTATTGGTACCTACACAACAGAACACAGCTGTCATCAAATACAAGCCGGAGGCCCCAACCAAAGTTTTGACGTGCAGCTTTCAGAATGTGGAGGTTTTCTCCTGTTGCCTGATGGCAGAGGAAGAGACGGCCCTGTCCATCATCGACCCCACCATTGTCAGTGTGGAGCTCAATGCCAACCCATTGCCTCAGCCGCTGAGCCCCAGTGTCCAGTCCTCGGGGCTCCTCGGCCTGAAAGATGCAAACCGTTTGCAGCTTGTCTTAGAGGTGAAATTTGGCTTTATAATATTGTGAAATGCATGTAAGATAGATCCAATGCATGTCTTAATATGAAGTAGACATGTTTTAGGATACTTCTGGCATCCCACAGAAATGTGTCCAGTTTATAAATCTTTACAACAAATAGAATTATAGGCTCTCATTCAGACAATTGTGATCACAATAATGCCCTTGAGGTGATCAAATAAAATCAATATTTATTGTCTATAACATCATGAAACATTTGGAAATTTGCCTTCAGCATCGCACGATTCCATGTACCTTCACACACTGACATATTCTAAAAAGCACACATGCTCACATGCTCACTGCACTCACCCATATCTGTCTATCTATCTATCTATCTATCTATCTATCTATCTATCTGTCTATCTATCTGTCTATCTATCTATCTATCTATCTAT
>JBCIKM010223384.1:0-12480 GCA_039654465.1 Melibe viridis | reverse complement strand
GAGGAGGAGGAGGAGGAGGAGGAGGAGGAGGAGGAGGAGGAGGAGGAGGAGGAGGAGGAGGAGGAGGAGGAGAAAGCTGCTGCTGCTGGTGCTGCTGGTGCTGCTGCTGCTGCTGCTGCTGCTGCTGCTGCTGATGATGATGATGATGATGGTGGTGGTGGTGATGATGATGATGATGATGATGATTGGAGTGTACAACTCCAATTCAATTATTGGTGCTGGGCAAGACTTTGACTTTTGCAAATGACGGAGTCATATGCATGAGTTTAGATAATCAACGTAATATCACACCAACAGACATTAATCAGACACAGACAGACAGACAGACAGATAGACAGACACAGACAGACTTAAAGACATACAAAGCAAGGTGTTCAAAATATTTTTATTGAAGCAACTCGAGGACCAGGATTTGTGATTGAGAAATGAATTAAAATTTCACAGGCGAAACAAACGAAGCACGATTCACGACGCCGACGGGAAGAGATTCATTGGTAGCAGACGCCATAGCAAACAACCAGCTGCCTGTCAAGTTTTAACTGTTTTACCTTTTTACGCTCTCTTACCTATTGATCATTATTGTATTAATAAAGCAGATAAAAGTTATTCTAACTATCATTCTTTTAAGACGAACGTATAATGGAACTCTTCCCATTAATCGTAGCGAGATAGGTCTGAAGAGGGGTAATTTAGATTATCTCAAAGGATGATCATGATGACATGATGATTAATTTATTGTAATGTTTTACTTTTGTGATGAACTTTTGGGTAAGAATCTGGGTCCCATTTGTTTTGGTTAGGGAATTATGTTGCCAAGTTTGGATTTTCGTATCTAATAAGGTTTAATTGAAGTTTTGAAATATGTTTATGTTTTGAAATATGCATTATTTATTACTTTTTTTATGGGGTTGGAACGGGTGGGGGTTTGGGTTCAAGATTTTTTCTTCACATTTTTCATGAATTTGGCATTTTTTTAAATCCTTTATTTTTCATTTCTTTTATTGATTTGCTAGTTTATATTATGTCAAATTATTTTCCACTAGATTAATCTGCATGCATATTTTGTTGTTTCCAAATTAAACAAAAACAAAACAACCAACTACTTTTTAATGTGTCCTTACTTTGGGAGTAAAATTTTTCTATCCTCCACCTGCTTATTTGGCAATAATGGCAATATAACATAAGATAACATATAACATAACATATCATATTTAATTTCCCAGTGGTAAATTAGCTCATTGGTCAACAGCAACTATTGTTTGGCTTAAGAGCGAGTAATACCCCATATGTATTGCTCATTATGCCACGCAAGATAAGACATGGTGGACTGATCATCTGCCTGTCTTCATTTCTTGTGATCCAGAGGTTTTCCCAGCTCCAATTGGAGCTGGATCCCGACACTGCTAAGGTGGTATGAAAGGAAAACAAAAGCGACATTTCTAATGCTTTCAGAAAATATCTGGCTGAAATGAGACCATATTGTAAGATCAGACCTTGCCGGTGAATTTAATTCCAATGAGTTCAAATCCATTCTTGTTGACAATTTTATCGGACATGAAACTATTGCCCCATTATTCCTCATCAGAATGGGCTGCTAAAAGCAAATGACTTACTTTATTTGAAATGTCAAGTTGCCTATTGAAAGAATTCAACCTTCCATCCTGTTATATAGGAAACAGATGTTATAATGCTCAACTTAGGAAAACTGCTTTTGAGGCAATGACAAATGAAAGATCCAATATGTCCAATATGCATGTATTTCAACAAAACCACTATGTTTTGGAAAATAATCTGAAAAAACTAGATGAGAGATCACACACACACATATTGCAGGCGCGTGTGCATGCACACACACACACACACACAAACGCATGCACGCACACACACACATACTCTCTCTCTTTCTTGGAGAAAGACATCGATTATAAGCTATTCCTTTCACACATTGAGTTTTATGTGTTGTAGGAAAGGTAGCCACATCCCAAACTTTGAGATGATGCTTGATGAACCTTTTCTGGACAATGTCACAAAACAGGCAAATGCTCTGGGCCAGGCATTCAAAGAAAGCCAAGCAGAAATCAAACGCCTTCAATTTGTGCACAGTGATTTAGTGGTAAGTATATAAAATCCAATCATATGGTACATAAACCTGACCCAAAATTTGTATGAAGTCTGAGAAGCTGCAGATGGCAAAGGACCAGTTTTAATCATTGAGGGTATGTATATGCCTGTTTGAGAAAAGAAGGAAGCAAAAACACAGTCTTCTACCTGGTTCTATAGAGTAGCCATCCTAAGTAAAAACTTAGATGAAAACGAAAATTGGGCTTTTTTCTCCAGCCTCTTCCCAATGTTGTTAGGAGAATTATTTTGAGCTGTTATGTCAGGCAATTGGGCCTGTGATGATCCTGATAAATTATAAATTTATTTTTTAAACTCATTTCTGGTATATATATCTTTTCCCATCCGGCTTTCCATTAATCCGCGAGACCTAATCACTCGGGATGTGGGTAAATAATAAATGGACAGAAAGGCCATAAATGGTTAAAAAAAAAAAAAAAGGATAAAAAAATCTTTAGTCTATTTTCTGTTGTTCTGGCCCTAAATAGCAAATATATTGAGGTGCAAGATCAATTTTGTGCTGATTCTTGCAACTGATACAGAAAGGATGTTATCATTTTCTTTATGAAGACCAATGAAATCATTAAGAGTCTTGTGTTCTGGGCTTTCCTGATCAAGGAACAGACATGAAGGCAAAACTTAATATACACTTGTCTGTCCTTTCAATTTCACTTTTTTTTCTACACAGGAAAAATGGCTTAAAGGTAAGCAAATTACTGGTTTATGAGTTCTGGCAATGTATCATTTCATCAGTGGTGGTGTACATAAGATGGGAAACTCAAAATAGCTACTTAAATACACATGGTATCATTCCCTTGGAATGGCTGCCAAACAAGAAAGACCTCACCTGGTGGAGACAGTGTACACAATAGAAGAATGGCACCTGCCCATGAAAATAAAGAATTGGATTCCAGTTACTCTAACTCTGGCCTGTGTGGAACAAAACCATGCAACCTGACCTACCTACTGACCCAGTGTGACACTATGGTCCAAGACCAGACCTCAGCAACATCAGCCTGCTAAATTAGAGAGCTACGCCATGGCTGGAGAGAGTGGCAGACACGAAATGATGATGATGAATGGTGTTATGAGCTTGATTAACAGTAGAACTGTAAGAGATAGTAATACCTTAAGTGCTTCCAAACACATTTTCATTTTTTTCTGTAGTGTAGTAATGAGAGTTTATAAGCGTTCCAAGCATGAGTTATTATGCTTAATATTTCCACCTCTTGTTGCCGTTGTTTAATTGTGTGCCTTTTTCTTGTGTGTTTCTGTTTTTATCATATCTAAATGGTTTATTAGCATCATTCCCCCTAGATTTGAAATGTAAATCATCATCATCATCATCATCATCATCATCATCATCATCATCATCATCATCATTATCATCATCAATTGTTTCTTCAATATGATCTTTCTCCTTTTTGGGGACTTTTTTACCACCCCCACCCCCTTCTTAAACTATTCTTATATTTGCCAGACACCCCCCACCCCCCATCTCATCTCATAGTAAGTGTAATATTACATTTGGCTACCCCCCCCCCCCTCTATCTTACACTATTCTTACACGAGACAAAGCCCCCCACCTTCATAGGTGTAAGATTATATTTGAACGACCCTTAAGGCTTCAGAATATCCTACATGCTAATCACTATCCCTACACTTTGTTTTATACTTAGGTTGTCCTCGTCTTTCTTTTCAACATACCCGAGAGAAAAAAAATTATGATTATTTTACCCCTTTTCACAAGCATGGGCTCATAACTGGAGAGCAATTTCACAAACACGCAAGAGAAAGGAAGAGAAAAGGAAAGAAACAAAAAGAGATATGGGGGATGGAGGAAGAGATGGAGGGAAGCGGAACTCACTATTTCAATGCTCTCTTTGCACTTGTACTAGTTTTCTTGCTTTCGAAATGTTTCAATTGACATGAAATTTTAATTTTCCAACCCTTTTCTTTGCTGGATCGGTTATCCAACAAGTTTATTTCTTCTCTAATTTTTCCGTAAAGGCAGAGCAGAGCTTGATGATATTGTGTTAGAAGGGAACAGTTTGGTTTCACAATTGTGTCTGTTGGAAGAACAAAGGAACAAGCAGAAGAAGAACATCAGCTCACTAGAAAATGGTAAACCTAATCTCAATGGGTATATTTGAATTACACTTTCATTGATTTCCCACTGATATTTAATAATTTCCCTGCAGTGAATCCAATGAGACAGCTAGATCACTCTTCCCTATTGAAAACATCACAAAGGAAACAATAGATGACATGGGTCATAAGTGTTTTTGCTTAAAATTCAAGGCTTTTATTAGAAACAAATTTAGGTTCTTTTAAAGATTAGAGTCTTGTTTGAATCCAAACCCAGAAAAAGCCTTTTTACACCCTTTTCCCCATTCAGAATTTGAGCACAGAATGTTCCAAACGTGGCTTATAAAAGCCAATAAATTTATCATCACAAGTGTCAGGTTTTAATAGATGTGTTAACAGTTTTGTTTTTATTGTTGCCATACTTTTGAAAGATAGATATGTGAAACATGTTAACACACTCCTCTCTTTGCATGACCATAAGCTATTTTTCTTTTCTCCTTTCTTTGAAAAGATATACATAAAGCAACAGATGAATACAAGGCACTAAAGCAAGAGTTAATTGATGAAACACTAGACTATGAAAATATGAAAAGGTAAAAACTGTAGGCTCTCCACCAATACTAACTTGTATCTACAATGTTAGTCTTATCTTTTAGGATAAGTTCTTGGACTCCATGGATACCTAAGTTGCAAATGTTATTCCTTTGTTTGCTTTGGTTCATGCAGCTTCTCTGTTTGCAAGTGCTTGTTGAATGGTAACCATAGTAGGTTTTTTTATGTTATTATGCAAAAATAACCTGATTCAAACTTTAAATTAGCTGTCTGATAATTTGCAAAAGGAGTACATAGTCTATATTCTTTCATTTCTATTAAATATCAAGACCTAAATGAGTTTGGAAAGGATTTTTTAAAAGATTATATCAAAGTAATAGTAAACTTCGTTACTTATGACACTTGAATCCATTTGAAATACTCAGACGTCCTATATCAAAGTTATATTGTACATGTATTTATTTGTCTCAATGAGCAGATACCACCAAGGCAACAACAATTATTATTTGACTTAAAATTGAGTAATACCGCATTAATATATTGCTCATTATACCATGCAAAATTAGGCATGGTGGACTGATCATCTGCCTGTCTTCATTTCTTGAGATACAGATGTCCAAGCAGGGTCCTGACACTGCTAAGGGATATGGATAACAAAACAAAACACAATAGTAAACAAAGGCTGCGAAGGGCATGTTGGACTATAATGTCCCCTATTACTTAGAGAGTCCAAAGGTTGCAAAAGGCGAGGACAAGACATCACTTGTGAGGTGAACACAATGTCTGATAATGCCCTAATGCTGACAAGTGTTTCCATCCAGGGGAGAAGTTACCTGGGGCCACATTAGTATTCTATTTACAAGGCTCCTTGTTATGTCAACAGGGAGATTCTTGACTACAACTTCAAAATGGAGCACCATGCAAAGGCTTTCACAGAAGTTGAGAATAGGACCCCTTGGAAGAAACAGGCTGATCAATTTGAAAAGGACATTGAAGATTTACAAGTGAAGAGTAAGTACTGAAGATTCTGTTTTCTACTTTTTCCTTCTTTCCACAAATTTTTATTGGTGAAACGCAGTGGAGTTATTACTTATCTAAAATTTTTGTTTTGTTTTGTTTTGTTATCCTTATCCCTTCATACCACCTAAGCAGTGTCAGGACCCAGCTCCAAGGAGCAAGGGAAATCTCTAGATTGCAAGAAATGAAGACAGGCAGATGATCAGTCCACCGTGTCTAATCTTGTGTGGCATAATGAGCGATATTTGGGGTATTACTCAATCTTAAGCAAAACAATAATCACTTTTGCCTTGGTGGTATCTGCTCATTGATAAAGACTGATGAGCCAATATACCACAGGGCGTTCTAAAATTGTTAAAAGTTCTAATATAGTTGTATTGCACCTGAATTAGAATTAATGAAGAATCTACAACTGTAAATGGTCACATGGTTATTTTGATATCTCTCATTGTTAACCACATAAACAAAAAGAGAAAACAACTAAATCTGCAAATTATTAGAATCAAAATCTCTACACAATCTATACTGAGTGTCATAAGTAACGCAAAAAAGGTTCAGCCCACAGTGGCATGGTATCCAGTGGATGGATTTGAATGAAATAAACTTAAAATACAAGCTGAATCATTGTCAAATCCACCTACCAAAATTCATGATGATGGTACACTTGTTATAGCTTAAAAACTGTCATTGAAAGTCCTCTGAGACATAGACAACACAATTTTTTAAACTTTCAAATCAGCAGCACAACATGAAAAGATTTTTTTTAAAAGACAAAAACTTGTTTTGATGATGGTGGTGGTGGTGGTGATGGTGGGGAGGAGAGGGAAGAGGAGGGAAGGCTGCTCAACAAAACTAAGTTCCAATTTCTATTCAGTCTTCTCCTCAGTGAAATGAGGAGACTTTTATTCCAAAACCTTTGGTATCTGTTTCTGGACCAAGCGATGGGCTGTCATCATGTTGTTGAGCAATGGCCTTGTCGTCTTTGTTTGTCATCTTACAGAGTCTTCCACTCCTGTCTCTGAACCACATTTCCACTATCATTTTCTTTCTGCAACAATCGGCATCATAATGTGGAAGGACTACAGTTAAAATACCCTGCAATATCTTCCTCTTTTGTAGTGCGGTACTTATTCCTATCGCTTGTCATCAGTCTTCAATAAAGAGTTGTCAATGAGCCATTCTCCCTCGGAAAGATGTTTTTGTTTTCTGCTTCAAAGAGTAAAGGTTGATGACAATATCAAAGTATAAGGTACTAATCTTGGTGTAAATATATTGTTTGAAGACCCACTGCATCAATTTTACGAGAGATTATGCCAATTCAACAATATCCCGAAGACCTTTCCTTCTTCAGAAAAATCTGAAGCATTGTTTTTGTTGTCTGTGTTTTAGAGGACTGATTTTCAATAACGATTTTTATGCTGTTGCAAATGTAGCATCATTGTGATTTTTGGTTAGTGGATTTGACTGTGTACTTCCAGTTTATTTCATTTAAATCCATACACTGGATACCATGCTGCTGTGGGCTGAACTTTTTTTCCGTTACTTATGACACTTGGTATACTTACAGAAAAAAAAATCCCGAATCCATTTGAAATACTTATATCAAAGTTATATTGTTCATGTATTTGTTTGTCTTTGCCGTGGTAAATTGGCTCATTGATCTTTCTCAATGAGCAGATACCACCAAGGCAACAGCAACTATTGTTTGACTTAAGATTGAGTAATACCCTATATGTTTTGCTCATTTTGCCATGCAAGATTAGGCATGGTGGACTGATTATCTGCCTGTCTTCATTTTTTGTGATCCAGAGTTTTCCCCAGCTCCTTGGAGCTGGGTCCTGACACTGCTAAGGCAGTATGAATAGATAAGGATAACGAAACAAATTTATTTCCATGTGATGAAGACAGCAATGGAAGATAGTGATGAGAACATAGGCTATAAATGAATTAAAGTAAAATGATGATTTACCCTAATTATCATAATGTGGGCGTTTATGCTCTGGAAACAATACCAGAGAAAAGCATGAGAAATGCTAGGTGGAAAATAAGATAAACACTACTTAATGGGACTGGCTTCCTAAATATTGCCCCTGCAATACACTCTTCAAATGGACTTATGGGTTGAAAGTACAGATTCTGAATCTCAAGTTGAATGCCTCAGTGGTGTTATAGATGAAAAGTCTGACTGATATTAAACTGCTGACAGAGAACTACTAATACTTATTTGGAATGTCCCAAGCTTTTCTTTATATCATTTTTCTAGTTTCTAGTATGCATCATTGACTTTGATGATGATACATAGGTGTTATTGAGGATTTAATGATGATCCCATTGAAGATAGTAAGATTGAAGAAATGGATGATAATAAGAACAAATATGCATGTATCTCAAATTCATTTCCCACAAATTCACCAATTTACAATAGAAAGAGAGTTGCTAAGAAAGAGGACTGAAATGCTCACAAATAGTGATGGCCGGAGCATTACCAAAGAACATCTTATGTTGCAAGTTTCTGATTTGAAACAGCAAATTGAAGAAAAACAAGATGCTTATGAAACTAAAAAGCATCAGGTGAGAATTACATTTTTTTTCTTTTCACACTCAATCACAGTCAGAAAGAGAGAGAGAGAGAGAGAGAGAGAGGAGAGAGAGAGAGAGGAGAGAGAGAGAGAGGGAAAGAGAGAGAGAGAGCGACGCGGGAGAGAAAGAAAGAGAGAGGGGTGGAGGGGCTAAGACAAGATAGAGGACTTGGACGTATATGATCATCAGTTTGACTGTTTACTAATTATTGACTGTTTTTAATTAATCTTGTTATGCAAAAAACCAAACTGTCCATTCTGTTTGCTCTAAAGAGCTCTGTGAAATCCTGCCAGACTCTATATGAGTGCACAGAAACAAGAAACGATGGCTTTTATTTATTTTTGTTTTAACCTAATTGTCTTTGATACTGGCATAGCTGGCGTACCCATCACAGGTATCATGGTGCTTTTACTTCTGCTGTGGTTTTGATTTTACAAACTGTTCATTTTCTTAATCATTTTATTTAGTCAATCATGAAAGTGGTGTTAAGAAGGGGCTTTACCTTTGCATTATTATGTTGCGCTTGGTTTGAAATTATGAAAAAGAAAGATCTAAAATACATCCCTAGCTGTTGCTGCCTCATCCTTTTAAAAGTGGTTATTTCATAATGTGAACTAAGGTTGAGTCTTTATTTCCTGAACTGAAAACTTATTTGGCTATATTCCAAGTTGGAAATGGATTTAAACTCACTCACAAAGCAGTTGGAATTTCAATTTAGAACTGAGTTATCTGTTAATCACTGTGGAAATTAGGGATGGCTTGTGGCTAAAATTTCTGCTCTGCAATTTACATCATGAAATCAATACCTGATGATCTTTTTTAAATGAAAATGTATCTGAACAATAAGTGCACACACACACACAAAACAAATTCACAATTTTCTGTTTTTTTAAGTCATAACCACATTGAAAGCGAAAAAAAAAGAAGAAGCCCAACAGAATACTCTTATGAAACAAACTATAAGAATAAGTCAATTACTAAGACAGTGTTTTGAAAGGTTTAAGACCACACAAATTTCTCCCAACAATCACACCTTTCACCTTTGCCCTCTTAATTGGACTATCAACCTATCACATATTGCGAAATGCAATATGATGGATTGCACAGGATTCAGTCGTGTCCATTGAAAACAAAGTGCATGTAGGGAGTATTGTGATATTAAGGGCTTGTGTGTTGGTACAACTCACAAGAGAATAACGGTTTGGATACACACAAGGTCAAACACACAACTTCCCATGCAATCCAGCCATGGTGCGGTCACCACATCAGCAGTCAGTAGACGTCAATAATTCATTGGAAGGGAAGAGAATGAATAAGACAGAATCGATCACTGTTGATACAAAATCTGCCTAGCATTGAACAGTTTTGCTTTAAAGATGCACCACCAGGGGTGAAAAATCGCGAAGTGTAACTTTCCTGCCCATTTCCACCTTCAAAAGTGAAAGAAATAAAGAATGAAATATTTAAATCCAAAACGAAATTGAAAACTGCAGGTGAACTAAAAAGTAAAAAGGCAAGGATCGAAATATCAAAATATGTATGGAGAGCCTTTTTGTGCAAAATAAATTCTATTGATTACAAAAAGCTCATAATCTGTTTTCATTTCAGCTTGAATCAGTGCAGAAGAAGAGGCAAGGAATGGAGATGACAAGCATGGTTCAGAAGGTAAATAAAAATTATCATTGATGACTAATTGAAATTTGGATAAGAACGGCCTTTTTAAAACATGATATGAAATGACTCTGTTCAGAAAAATGGCTTCAGGTAATTTTTAAATACACTCTGGCACATGCAACACAAAAGCATCTGATCTCAGGAGAAAAAAAACCCTAGAAGAATTAATTCAAATCTTAGGAGTTAGAGCATCCATGTGCTGTGCGGATTTAGTTGAAAGAAAGTCATTGCTTTTTAGAATTATGATAGCACTTAGGGATTTTTAGCGTTTTTTTTGCTATGGCAAATAACAGTGAGTTGCTGGTATTCATTTCACTGAATTTCTTTTTCTACACATTTACATTCCTCTGAATTTCTTTTTCCATGCATTTCAGTTACAGCAACTGGTCTGCTGTTGGGGGTTTATGGAGGGAAAGAATGGTGTTTATTTATGGTCAACACGTAAAAATTATTGAAATGAGATTTGTTAAGCTCTCCATTGATATAATAATTGCATTGAAAGACTGGCAGCAGGCTTGTAAGGGCCGGTCCTGGTCCTTTGGCATGGGCATGGTTTAAAAAGATCTCTAATGTAACATGCTGCACCAGGCTTTCTACGGTTAAGCTTGCACAGACGGTCTGGTCCTGACCAGAGTACATGCCCTATTCCCTTGGGGAAAATAAAGACACGGGAGGGGGGGGGGGTTATAAGTGGGGAATGAGCATATAATAGCATTCTGTGTGTGAGCGTTTGACCACAGCAGTAGGCAGTGGGCAAGCAGAGCATTCTTGAACTTTTGCACCTGCCTTGTTGTTATCAATAGTTCCCCTCCCTTCCCTCTCTCTCTTCTAACAATGGACTGTGATATACGAGTAGACTGCGGTTAAAAAGGACCACACATGGTCCTTACATCTTAGGACTGGTCCTTTGGCCAAGAAATAGGGACCACAAGGACCAGTCTTTTTAACCAGTCCTTGCTTAGCTCTACTTTCAAGCGGGTCCTTGTACAATCAATTGTTTTAAGGCACTTTTTTTTTCTTTTTTAAAAAACAATTCACATTGATATTTTACCCAGAAAAAGAATTCTGCCCTCCTCATACGAATGAAGCGTAAACTGGAGGAGCAGAAGGAAAAGCATTCAATTGTGGTTGCTCAAAGGGACTACCTTCTCAAGATGATTGATACTACAAAAAGAAAGTTAGAAAGATTCACAGAAACCTGAGGAGCAGAATTATATGACCTATCTCTTGGGCTGCATTTTCTTCATACTGAAGGTTTTTTAAAACATTATGTGTTTTTTTTCTATATTGTTAGCATCAGTTGTTTCTCATTAAATGACAATGTCTTCGATTTTGTTTTTCATTGTTTTCCCTTGTTTTCTTTTTTAAAAAGAATAGCTTCTTTATCGTTTTTATTTGCCTTAGTTATCAAGTAAGATTTAAAACCTATAGTGCATAAATGGGAGACAGTACACTTTGGAATTATCATTTTAATTTTTATTGTTCCTTAACTTTTATTGCCAGGTGCTGGCAAACTCCCTATTCGCAACTGCTACTTGTGTGTCCTTCAAGGCCTATATAGAATAAAGAAACTTTTTTTTTTTTTTCACACCTTATTCGCCACTTGCGTAGCCTCTCGCCCTATATAGACTGCCCGATTACAATTACAAAGGCAGAGGACGTGGAATACTGCTGCTGCTGCTACTGCTGCAACTATGACTGCTATTACTAGTACTACTACTACTACTACTACCACCACTACTACTACTTCTACTACTACTACTACTACTACTACTACTACATACTACTGCTACTACTACTACCACTGCCACTACCACTACTGCTTCTGCTGCTGCTCCTCCTCCTCCTACTGAGAGAGAGAAAGAAAGAAAGAGAGAGAGAGAGATTGGTTAAGAGAGAGATATTATAAAGGAAGAGAGAGAGAGATGGTGGATATTAGGCTGTTTCCATCTTCTGTTTTGATGAGATTGATGAGAGAGTGTGTGTATGTGAGAGATAGATAGATTGATAGAGGAAGGGTGAGAGATAAAGATAGATAGAAGAGAGAGAGAGAGGAGGGGGGGGTATAGGGCTGTGTTTTCAACTTCTGAATAGAGAACGAGAGAGAGAGAGAGAGAGATGAAAGAGAGGGGGGATAGGGCTGTGTTTCCAACTTCTGAATGAGAATGAGAGACAGACAGACAGAGAGGGGAGGGGAGGGGAGACAAAGCGAGAGATGGAAGGATGAAATACTGTTTCCATCTCATGTGCTGAGAATGAGAGAGAGAGAGGGAGAAAGGAGGATTAAAGAGAGGGGAACATATAGGGCTGTGGGAGGTTGAGAGAACGGCACAGACAGACAGACAGATAGAGGGAGAAAGTGGGGAGGAGGTGGCTGTTTGCCATCTTGTAAATAACTCTCGTTTAGGAAGGGGGGGGGGGGGAGGGGGGTCTTGGCTAAATGTTATCTTA
>JBCIKM010223273.1:0-12480 GCA_039654465.1 Melibe viridis | reverse complement strand
TCCCTCTTTTAACTAATTCTATCATCTTACTTTCCTCTGGGCTCCTCTATGACCCTCATGTGTCGTGGGGCCCTAAAGCCTCCAATAAACAAACAAAATTTTTATACCAAAGCATTTAAGTTATTGAATCAAATTTGTCATTCACTTTTAAGACCAAGAATAATATTTATAATACTTCTTTTTTAAGGTCCGCTAAATGTTGTCTTTCATATCATAGTTTAATGTGTATTGATTTTTTTTTCATGACTTCAACAGGACAAATTTGCAGGTTCGTTTGCAAGCGTACTTTCAGCTGCCAAATTATGTCAAAATTTGGAACATTGAGCCACCTGCAGCTGCTAGTAATCGGCGCCGCCTTTTGGACACAGAGTAAATGACCATAATGATAGAATGTGGAAAGATCTATTCCATTAACATGACAATTTTTTTTGGGTCATGTTTTTTTTTTGTCTGTTTATTCTCATAATTGTTTACTTCAATGCATCTATTTATTTTTTTCATTTGATAAAAATATCTCGGCATGCTTTCTGCAAATTGTTCCAGGGATAATGTTCATTTCAAATATAAAAAAATTTCAATCATTAACTCCTTGACAAATGCTTTGCAAATAGTGGTCACTACAAACTTTCAACATCTTTTCTACATGTAATGGAGAAATTTGAGCTCATGCCATTTCTAATTCAATTGTCTGCTTAAAATATAAATGTGGTATAGTCATTTTCAAAAAATATATTTCATGTTGATTAATCTTTGCAATAACTCGTTCAACTCTTCCAATCCACTCCACTGGTGACACTGCTGTAGTGATTGATAGTGTGTTCTTGCATTTAATCATTCACTTCTTCTTGCTACAGGTCTAAAACTCTCTTGTATGGGAGACCCCGTTAACTTATAAACATTAACTCTGTTGCATGAGAGTTCTAAATTTGAAAGTAGTTTGTAACAGTTGTTTTTGTGGACTGGAAAATGGAAAGTATGTGTCATTTTGATCTTAATTTTATCATTCCCGATGACGTCATCTCCTTTGCGAAAAAAAAAAATTGTATGAAAAAAACTATTTAAGGAATCTTTAGAAACCGTTGACATTGTAAAATGGGATTAATTTTCAGTCCTTTTTTCTTTTTGCCAAACTGAATGGGTTTATGGCGCTGATGATATTGAGGAGACCTAGAGTGTTGAAAAAATGTGCGTAAAAATCTTGCATTTATTATTTTCTCTTGTAGTTTTAAAACTATAAAACTCTGGCTCTGTGGGCTTGATTACTCCGTTGGTAGAGCATTGGAGCAAACACTCTGTGGTACTGTTTTGCAGATGCTGCCTGAGTTTTCCCAGTCTTCCCTTGGGACAGACGCCTGGGTTGTCCCAGTCTTCCCTTGGGACAGACCGTAGAAATAAATTTCCCCTGCAGGATGAATAAAGGGATTTTTTCTTTTAATCAACAGATACTGTATTTAATCTTATTTTATTTGATATATATGTTTATAGCATTTTCATGAGTAGTTTTCTGACAGCTTGAAAACTACCCATACTGAAAAGATGCAAAAATAATTATGTCCAGCACTGAAAATAATTATGGACTGGAAGAGTTAAAAGTTACAGTGTTTTAATTAGTCGTCTTTGAATATTGAACTATGATTCTCATTCAATCGTTAGGGTGTTTTGATGTTTCTATTTAATTTCTATTTTAATTTACCAACTGTAAAACTATGTTAACTGAAATATAGTCAAACACACACACACACACACGCATGCACACACACACACATACACACACACACACACACACACACACACACCAAGAGAGGTAGTCACCCACCCAACTCAATATCACTGGTAATGAAGATCAGTTGCTGGTCACTTAATGCTCAATTTATAAAAACATACTCAGCATGGTAAAATAATCATGACAATGATAAAAAAAAAAGAAGTTGGTTACTATTCATTCAGTCTACACAGATCATAAAGTGGCTCCACTTCCCTTTGGATCATAGTCAAATTTCAATCTCATATCAATCCTTTCTCTCCAGATCTGTTGCTTTGATAGTGGTGGTTCAAGACAACACTTCCAACACTGTAGGGGATGTAGATCAAAGCAAGACCTTTCTGTCCCAGTCTGAAATACTTGCTGTGAGGATCACACACATTGTACTACACCCGTCAATTTGCATGGCTGAATCATATTATGAACATTCTTTGTCATAAATATTTTTCTTCTTTTGACAATTAACTGACTAATAATCTTTTATATATCATGACAGGTATCAGTATTTCAATCATATTTTTCTCCATATCAATATGTTTTAAAACTGTAATGGCAAAAGTTGTCAAATGATTAAATATTGGATTTCTACTCCTTTGAATCGGTTAATATCTTACTTGTAAGAAGCGGATGTTGTAGTTATAAGAAGCATTGTAGGTTGTCAAAATTATTACAAAGTAACATCGAAGAATGACTGCTGTTTGTCTCTAAGGTTATTTCCAATGTAAAGCGCCTCGCCTATGAACATTTTCATGGAGACCAGCTCTATAGGAGTGTACATTTATTATCTCTATAATAACAAAAAAAGGGGAAGATGACATGAGAGAACAGCTGGACATAAATGTGATGAGGTAGGAAGGAATGCCATGGACGATGACGATGACAATGACATTGAGAGACAAAGAGATAGAATACTGGGAGAGAAAAGAGTGAAAAAGAGACAATGACAAAGAAATAACAGATTTTGAGGTAGAACTGTCATGGCTTGAATGCTACTGAGACACTGATGAATGTTGATAATGATGATGATGGCAACAACGATGATGATGATGATGGCAACAATGATGATGATGATGATGGCAACAACGATGATGATGATGATGATGGCAACAACAATGATGATGATGATGATGGCAACAACGATGATGATGATGATGATGGCAACAACGATGATGATGATGATGAGTTTAATTATATAGTTTGAAATGTCTTGATGAATTTGTATTGTTAAAAGTTTTGTTGCTGTTGCTGCGGTCCTACAGGCTCTTCAAGCCGACGCGTCTGGCCTCCCTGTGGCAGGCCTGTCTGACGTTACCCTGCCAGTGACCAAAGTCCTGCCTTACGTGGACGACACCTCCAATGAGGAACTGGTGCACCCGGCAAATATCGGCTTCTTCCTCATCATTTTCCTAGCTGCCATCATTGCTATATTGCTTATTATAGCTCTTGTTGGATATCTTCTGGTTTATCGCAAAAAGTGAGAAATATCTTTTCTATCTCTATTTATTCTCCTCACATCGAAAGATATAAAACAAAAACTTTTCAACATTCAAACAGAGCAGCGAAAGTTGGCAAAAATACTGAACTTGATTTTTCATGTGTCATAGGCCTTTCAGATTTTCAATCAGAGTACTTGATTTGACGAAAATGCCATTTGTTCCACATATACTCTAAAAAGAATTCTATCAGTAAGTGATTACAACATAAATATCAGTAGGTAAATAGTAATTGTATTAAAACAAAAATTTCTTTGCTAATAACCACCATTGCAAAGAATTCCAACAGTAAGATTATCATTATAAAAATAAAAATCAGCAGGTAAATAGCATGGGTATAACAAAACTTTTATGTATATGATAGGCAAATATTTTATATCATTTTCCATTGTACAAGCGAATACTGGGCGGTAAAAAAGAGTTACGATGCCGTTCTGTTTTTGTAATTTGTGACCTAAGAAGGTGTTTACCTCTTTTGGAGAATTACATTCTGTTGAGCAGAGGGTGACTTTCATGCTCCATTATATTTTACAATCTCAAAATGCAAAAATTGATTGATAAACTTTCAACATTTGAGGCTGTATATGTAAATTTGCTTGTTTTCTTCATTAATCTATCTATTGGTGCTATGTCAGTTTTATTTGCATTAGCGTAAAGGTTGTACAGAAAATCACAATACTTTCCACAGTTTTTTCTAGCCCCTATTGAGCTGGATACTGCTAAGGCGTATGAAGGGATACGGATAACAAGCGAAAAATTATCAGGGGCTGAAGGAAGTCTTTGATTTTCTTGAAGTCGATGATCATTTCTTTTGTTTTGGTGACATTCAGTTCTAAAAAGCTTTTTTCACTCCATTTTACAAAACTACTTATCTCTGTACATGGTTTCATTATCACATGATATTAAACCCTGAAGGACTGTGTTGTCAGCAAACTTAGGACCTCATCCTGTTTATGAACGAATTCTGTTCTCTTTTTCTTTCCAGGAAGATGTCATTTGAAGTTGATGGGACCAAAGAGGGTAAGTGAGATTCATGATGTATCAGCATGACAATATCGTCTTCCTGTAGGCCATTTGTTTGTTAAAGTATTGAGAATACAACAATGTTCAAGTTATGGAGATGGCCCTTCATTTAAAGACAATTTTTGGTCGCAACTTAATATCAGAAGATAACAGATTTAATGACAAATAATCTTAGACATCATACTATTTCACCCAGGTAAGAAACCTGAGTAGAAAACATTTTCCTCAAAATTAATTACTAATTTTAGTTTTCAGCTTTGTTATCAGGATTCATTTCTGGTGACAAAAATGAGCCCTCTTTTCTTTTTTTATCCTCATAGATGAAGAAACCTTATGCGACAACTCCACAGAGGAAGGTAACACTATGTCCTTTTTCATTTTGTTACAAATTTTTGTCTTGATTTCTATTTTCAAACTTGTATTGTATATGATCTTTAAGATCTTTTGAAGCTTATATGCTTCTCTTGTGCAGCTCAAATTAAAATCAATATGCTAATTTTCTTCTCTTATTCTTTGCAGGCTTGGAATCTGAAAGTCCAATTCAAAGTGCTCAAGAAAGGGCCTTTGCTCTTATGGGGTAAATTACCACTCTTCCTCCAAGTTTGCATATAATAATTATGGTAATGTGGGTTCAGTGGCTCTGTTGGTGAGGCTTCGGACTCCCATGCTGAAGAGCGGGGCTTAATTGCTGCTGGCGTCATGGGACCAACCACACTGCGGCTGCCGATTGGGTTGTCCCAGTCTTCCCTTGGGTCAGACCCAAGGAACAAATTTCCCCTGCTGGATTGATAAATGGAATTTTTTTTTTTTTTTTTTACTATTTTTTTTTTTTATATCAGAAAATCCTGTGAGCTTACATTATAGTCAAAGTGCTGCTGAGCTCTTTTCCACTTGGTAGGATAGTGAGCATGGTAATATTCATCTGCTATTTTGATTATCAAGTCAAGAAAGAAGCTTTGAGCGGGTCTGTTTATGGTTGTGTTGGCTTGTTATGCTGCTGTGAATGGGTCTATGAAAAAATTGTTAATGGAGGATGGATGTAAAGCTCCAAGGTCCTCTTGGTTGTCTTGTCTGAAAATTGTGACCCGCCAAAACAGGCTTCATGTATTGTCTTGTCTTACAGGGATGCAATGGTGTATGGTGAACTGCTTTGAGGCCTTGGAAAAAAAAAAAAATGATACAAATTGCTTTTAGTTTGTGGCTTTTTTGTTTTCCCCAAATTCCATCGCAATTCTGATAATAAACTAATGATCTTTATAAAACCAGACCCACAGAAAGTAAAACACACCCCAAATGTTATAGTGGTACTCGAGGTGTTTTGTGTTATGTTAGGGAAAGGGGGCTTGAATTTAAAATAACTTTGTGTTCTAAGAAAGTAGAACAATGACTTAACTCTTAACTGTTTGGTGCCGCTCACTGTGTCAAAAGGCTTTTCACTTAAGTGTTCAGTGCAGCTTACTGCGTCCGACGTAGGTTCTACTCTAATTTTGTATAAGAATAAAAGTACGAGGCCCTAACCCGGATTGTTTTGGTTTCCTTCTCTTCTTAACATCTCACAAAGCGCTGAGAGTTGAATTTGATCACAGTTTATATGCTTTTGTTGGTTTTTTTGCCATTTTTTAACAAGTTGGTTGGTCGCCAGGCGTACTGTAAATACAAATGACAAGAATGAAGTAAAGGTTGTCAATTCACCATTTCTAATCCAACTATAATAATATTTTCTCTGAATGATTGGATTATGTTTTTGTAACTAAAATCGGATTTCTGAATGAAGTTAACATTGAGGTCTAATAATGGGGATTGAAATGCAGGTCTACATTTGATAATTCTAGGAGATAAATATCGCACTCTTTGCTCTCTCTCCAACTATAATACCACAATTCCCCCCAAATTCCTGGCTAAACTCCTTACATTCTACAAAATTTTCCCTTCAATTTTATGTATTCTTTCATTTGGACGTTTTCATACCGCATTTTTAACAACTGTGTCTGTCTTCGAAATATTTCAAGGGGAAAAACCCCCAAATTAGTGAAAACAATAGATCAGTTTAAGGGTTTAATGACTTAAAAATCTTTTTCCATATAAGTTCATTTGATTTTGATCACCATGTCCCATTCACAGAACTACTCGTGTGACAAGACAGCTTCCTCCTCTTCAAACAGGTAAACTAAAGCATCAAATGTAGAAGTTTTATATAGTTTGACTTTGTTTAGTTTTGATTCAGAGTAACACAAAGTTGTGCATTTCAAATTCATTCTCAAAGCAAAAATTTTTCTGTTTGATTTGAAGGACTGGCAACTTGTTCTATCTCTTGACAAGTATTGATGTGGCAGCTTTTTCTCAAGAATAAGGTGGTTAAAGTTTTTTTTTTTTTTATTTTATATCAGACTTGATTTCTCAAAGTTTTGAAATACTTTTACATTTTTTTTGTTTTTGTTTCATTGCCAATGATCAAATGTTTCCTCACAATAATTGGAATTCTCTTCATGTTTGTCCTGCAGAGTTTGGCAACCACCCTTTCCATTCATTCAGGCCACCGTCCAGAGCAATTAAGTAAGTCTTTTGAACTGCACGATAGAGAAAACAATTCATTATAGACATGGTGTTTTTTTTACTATGCTCTGATTTATAATTGGTATAACTTAAAAACCAAGAATGATAGCTGAAAAATTATTTTTGCATCGTAACAGGACTTAATTAGCATTTTGTTTGCTGTTAATAACAATATTTTACTAAAAATAGTTTTGAAATTCTGATGTTATAACTGGACTTCGTTTTTTTTGGATCATGATGCACAAATGAACAGAAAAATATCCATTATTATCTGGAATTGCTTTATGATAATGAAACCTTTGACAATTGAATTTGAATGAGTAGACATCAAAGGGAAGGGTAGCTTGATTAAAAACAGAATCAGAGCTCAACTTGCACCTCTTTTATTCTACCCGCATCTACAGTCATAATCTTAGCTTTTGCCATGAGTTTCTTGTTTTTTCCATCATGATTTGCGCTGTTCTGGTGCAAAAGGGTCACCATTTTAAGAGCTCTAAGTCTTTTATAAGGTAATCTTTGATGCATTGCCAAAAAAACAAACAAACAAAAAAAGACGTCCAGAGGGTTTATTTTGGGTGAGCTTGGGGTGCCAGGCGATGGTTTGCTCACTTGTTTTCTATGCCACTGACATTGGCTGACTGGACCCGGTTCTTGTGCCTGCTCCAAGTGGTCCTTTCCCCTCTGAAGTGTCGCATGCTGACGCTTCTCTCTCTGGTAAGCTCTTTGGTCAAAAGTTATCAACCTCTCAAGTCGTGAAACCAAATTACACCTTTGACTTTTTCAATATTATCGGCCATCCTATTTCATGCGTTTATTTAAATAGTGGGCCACTTGTTTTATAGTTTTGTGTTTCAAAAAGTGACGTCATAACAAATTAACCAGACAATGTACACTGGCCAAACTGAGTCAAACCAAATGCAAGTGAACACCTTAGCCTTGGTGGAAGGAAACCGGAGCTTTCTATCTTTCTTGGTTTTTTAGTTATTTTAATTATACATTGGAACATAATTAAAAAAATACCCTGTATAAAATGAATTTTAGAATTAGACTTGCTATCAATTCCATTTTTTGAAGAATTTTGTTCTTTCCTATTTTTTTTATATATTGCACAGGGTTTTGATTTTTCCCTGAACAAACATTTTGCCTTTTTCAAATTTAACTTTTTTTAAAAACTAGTCAATCTCTTTACACAGCTCTCTCAGCAGGTGACAAACATCAAAAGCAATCTCTAATAAAGCTGACATTTTTCTGTAATATTTTTAATTTTTAAAACTCTCCTCGTCTCAGCTTTCTGTTACAGATCATTAATCCAGGTAATCCTTTAAATTTCAGAACTCCTATGGGCTTGAAGAGACCTGTTCAACTTCCTCCTTTGGACACAGGTTAGTGTATTGCTTGCAGGAACTAAATGGATCAATGAAGAACAATGGAACATACCTATGGACTTCATGAAGGAAGACAAATACTGAGAAGCTTCACGAAATGACAAGAGACAAATTCTGTCTATCTTCCTTGCGTTGTGTAGTTTGTGAAAGTAGAAATACCAAATAACAGAATTTTTTATATTGGTTATAATCATCTTAGCATAGCCTGCATCGCAGAGAGAACGATTCCTTGACAAATCAGACTCCTTGGAGTCCCAGTTGATCAAATGATTGGGTATCATGTCACCTATTCATAGAGCAGGGTTTAGAAGGCAGAACCGCCTGAGAGGTACAGACAGGCTCATCATCTGTCCAGAACATGAGTTCAGAGATCACCATTGTATGCATTACTTTCGGTCAGTGTAATAAATAATATACATGCATCAATCTTGGATTGTGATTTTCAAGAAAAAGAAACTCAAATGGCTTAGTGTGTAAAGGTCTTACTGATCGGATAGGGTTTGATTCCTGTGTGCACCCTTGTGTCAATCACACTGTGGCTGCACTGATACCTGACCAGTCCCAGTTTTCCTTTGGGATAGACCATAAACATAAATTTTCCCCACAAGATTAAAAGAAAAGAATTTGAATTGGTTGGTTTTGAGTAACGTACCCCACCTGCATGTAGTTTCATCAATATTATTTGTGTTACACTTTAAAAATGAGAAGCATTGTCTGATTGTCTTTCGCTTTCAGCGACTTGAAATTGGTCTTTCATTTGAGACTAAATAACTTAGTAATTCTCTAAAATATTAACACTTTACATCAATTTTTGTCACATCTTTCATTGAACTGCTGCCTTCTTTGATAATGTTTGTTGTGTCTTCAAAGTCGCTTCAACTGAGTGCCTGGGTTGGATGGATGCTATAGGGCTGCTTGTTTTTGTAAAGCACATTTTGGGGATTGTTCAGCACTGTATAAATAATTAAACATTTTTTTTTATCATTATTACCAGTAATAAAATAATTTTCATCTTTTTAACAGTTGAAAAGCCTGTGAAGAAAAAACAAAAGGAAAAGAAACAACTTAAGCATAAAACATCTACATCCACGAGACCCAAGAGGACCTCCACTTCCCTAAAGCCTCCGTTAACACTCATCACAGAACCCACTGAAATATATGAGAATGAAGTGGACCAACTCAAAGAAAGAAAGACCATGGTCGGATCCCTTGAAGCAGAGCAGTTTGAAAAGGGTAAATTGTTCATCTTGACCCAAGAATTACAGAAGAAACAGCGTGTTGCAAGTCTGAAAAAGAAGAAGAAAATGGCTGAGGAGATACGGAAGTCTCTGAAAGTGAAAGATGCTTGGAGAAGTCCTAAGACGTCGTCAGTTGACAAGCCAAACCAAAATCAACTCAACACCAAAGGAAAGAACACTGGCAGTTACAGTAGTACATCGGACGACAGGCTTCTTCCCTCCCCTTACAGAGCCCAGCTACTTCAGAGTCTTCAGGACTACATAGACAGCAGTGAGAAGGATGAAAAAGAGAAGAGAAAGAGAACAAAAAGTTTTGCTGGCTTCCAGAGTCCTGATCTGCAAAAAGACTCATAGGTTATAAGAACAAGGTGCATTGGCCCTTGTAGCGCCCACTTGAAAACAGATAATCACAGAACCCGTCATCTGAAGCTGAGATTAGCCAACAATGATGAAAGTTCTCAAATTCCAGCTTGACCAAGTTGGACAATGGTAACTCTGAAAAAAATATCACAGTTGAGGATTGAAGGGAATAAGTATAAGCTGGGGCTAAAAATAGATGGCAACCAAAGGTGGGAGTACGGCTCAGTGACCTAGTTTGCCGTCATTGGATTGGCCAGGCAATGCGTTCTGTGGCTGGCCCCAGGTCTGAGTCCCAATGCTGATGACTTCCAACCTTGGGCTTTGGTTTTTTTTCCTTTCTTACTTGGGCTGTGTCTCTTTTTAGCACTGAACCTACATGATTTTCCTTTATTTGGATGTTTTTTGGTTAAACTATAGTAGAATCCCTGTAAAACAAACTTTTGATAAAATAAGATACATTTCTCATTTCATTTATACAAAGAAAACACCTATACAATTTTTAAAAAACCTGAACCAGAGTAGTCAGTTTTGAGCACTGTTTTATAAAACCAGGTAAGGGTTTTTAGATTTTCTGTTTTCAAGTCAAAATCATTGTTATGAATACCATTGTCTTCATTACTGATATCTACTTGGATTTGTTAAAGTGCCTGTGTGTAAAGGGATCATTGAGGATGTCGCCTCAATGTCTCAAGACTCAACTTTTCAATGAGTAAATAGTGATAAGCTTTATTCAATAAATTGTACTTGACTTATCAATTGCACGTTTCTTGTGCATTCAATTTTCTCTTCTCTGAACATATATATTACCCTTGATTATTCATAAACTTTCAAAATGTTGGTGATATGAGTCATATCATGTCTAGCCGCAGGCTTTATGTATTTTTTAGACAATCATGGTTGGTTTACTTTTGAAGCATCTTACTTTTTTTCCCTCTTCATTTGTAGCTGGATTTTGTTAACCTTTTTGTGCTTGAGTTGCCATCCCTCCTTTCAATTCCTTTTGGGAGATATCTGCAGGGTCACCAGTTTGACTTGCCAAGTACTTTTGTATATAAAGGGGTTCCAAATTGGATGCTGAGATGGCTTGCAAAAGACAGAATTGGAAAAATGATAGAAAAATGCCCCTTTTGAGGGTCACATGTCAAAATTAGTTCAAAGAAGAAATGCTAACAGTTTGTCTATTTACACAATGGCCGCCACCCATTGTAGTAAACATGTTTTGGACGACACAGGATGTTTTAAACCCCATTTGTTCACAAAAAGCACAAGTCTTACTTGTGGCCATGTAGTTATCTTCCAAAAGGCATGAAATTGGAAATGACAACTGAGTTGTAAGCAATACAAGAAAAACTGGACACTAAAGAAAAGGACAAATAAAGAGAAGCTTCAATGGTGTAGAAAGAAACAGTAATAGGACAGTCCTCCAGGCACTTCCATAGACCTCAAAATAAGGTTTTGCACATGGCAAAGATCTCTATGTCAACATACATATCGCACATGCTTGTTTTACTATGATGCCTTCCATGAATGAATGTTGTCCTGTATTCAGGTTACCAAAAATGAGATTAATGATGCATTGAATGGCTTGGTAAACTCTACTTCTATTTCTCTTTTGGCTATTCTTATTTTTTCCAGCACTCTCTCCAGAGCTTTCACTTTCTTCCACATACACACACTTTGCTAATCTGTGTTTTATTACTCTTAACTTGGTCTGTTGTGGTTTTTTTTGGTTTGCTCTTGTTGGTGGGAGGTGATATTTTTTCATGTAAATCATCTTTATGTGTTATTTGTTGGTTGTCTGCCAGAAAATTTGGTAAAGTTGGAAGGAGCTAGATTGTTGTGATAACCATTGATAAAATGAATGATAATGCTATACAATGGGTTACATGATGGAGTGAAAAATGCTGTGCAATGACCCTCCTGTTGGTGGGTGGATGTGTTCTCTCTTTCAATTCTATCTAGCATTGTGTATATTCTGTCTCCACTATAAAAAAAACACAAAAAAAACAAACAAAACAAACAGGCGAAAAGAAAACAACTGAGGCACATGATTGTGACTGCATAGATTTATTCCATTGTGTTATCTCATATTATCACAGTCGATGAAACCCCCAAAAATAATACATTAAATAACAAAAATACTATACATCATAAGTGGAAATGATAGAAAAACTCCAAACAAAAACTATTAGCCAAACATAATAAACAGAAAAACTTCAACAGAGATTATAGACATATGATGGAAAGGACTGACACTTGGCTAGAAATAAATTCATTCTGTTAAGAATTATATATAGTCCACTTCATGAATATGAAATGAATTGCTGCTATAACAGTTGTTTACTTCAGAGAATAATAAGTGGCATAATATTTTATCATCAAACATAATATCAATACTAATTATCCTAATTCTACATGTTATATCAGGTCAGCTGCGTTAAAAATAGCAAATCGGAAATGAGAAATCCCATTTCAAACTGTCAAAACTATGTTATAACTATCCCAATTAATCACTCCCTCCACTGCCCTACCCCACTGCCCTTTTTTATAAAATAAAAAAAAGATCCATTGAAAAGGATGTTCTTCTGGTTTTGTTTGTTTATTGGAGGTTTTAGGGCCCCACAACACACGAGGGTCATAGAGGAGCCCAGAGGAAAGTAAGATGA
>JBCIKM010223162.1:1448-12484 GCA_039654465.1 Melibe viridis | reverse complement strand
AAAAAAGAACCAAAAGAAAAAACCCCCCAAAAAAAAACCCCAAAACCCCCCCCCCCCCCCCCCCCACAAAACAGAAAACCCCACAAAAACCCACAACCCCAACCCCCCAAAAAAAACAAACCAAAACAAACAAACAAACAAACATAAAGAAACCCCAAGAAAAACATAACAAAACAACCAAACAAAAATGAAACAATAAAAAAAACGTAATTGAAATAATAAAACAAAAAACCCCTGCCTGTCCAAAATGACAGAACTACTTAATTCAAGCTTTTATAATTTGAAAGGTTGAAAAATATCATACATTAGGAAGATTTGAGAATGAAAAATACTCAAATTGGATTTGAAGTAGGGAAAAGAGTTAAAAAAAAGAATATAGAAAAAAAAAGCTACTCATCTGTCACAAACTCTGCATTCAAGGGAAAAAAATATGATTGGAGGAAGGAACATATAGAGAATGTAACTTCAAAGGATAAAATACTTAGGCGATTTTACCAGACACTGTAAAAACGCTGTTATATGAAACTAGAAAATATTCCAGGAATAGGGATATGTATTAGAGTAAAGAAAAGGCAAGAGAAAAGACTTCATTGTTGAAAGACAAATCCTAACGTTTCCTCAAGGTGTTATGACTTATTTTTTATATACACCAACCCTGGTATAATTCTGAATAAGGCTATTCCAACTGACTTACACTCTTGACTGGTCAACACAAACTGACCACATTTACTTAACACTTGGTGTATTTCACAATTATTCAGTTCTATCCAAAGGAAAGTAACAGATCTTATTTTTACCCTTTGTTGAGCAAGCTGCTCTATTTCATCGGTAAATGATTACAACGTTTGGCACTATGATTCAAACTAATAATTAGGAGTTAAATTTGAAGCATATCTCCAACTTATGGTTAAACAAAAGTCAAAAATGTGATTTTGTGATCTGTTCACCTGAGAGAAATTTCAGTTAAAAATCTAAATATATCTTTTTCTAACCTCTTCAGTACACCGGATATTCAGAAGCTTTGTAAATTAGATAAATGACAATCAACTACAACTACGTTTAGCTTTAAATTTAAACCTTCACAAAAACCTTTTGAATAGCTACAAGCTACCTCCACTAAGAATGCCATTGATAAGGAACTTTATTAGTTGATGCTTGATATGACAAGTCATGCTTTGTGTCTTTGATAGCCTGATGCTCCTACTAAAAGATGAAGCGCAGAAGCTTTGACTTTATTTTCTTCTCATTTTTAAAATGCACCACAAGAATTTAAAGGCATGAATTGTCTTCAAACTCTTAAACATGCTATTTTATGTTATACTATGTTAAGTCATTTGGTCGCTAACTAAATATGAAAACAACTGATTCACTGGTCATCATTACATGAAGTGGTGCTAAAATACAAGGGGTTTCTCATGGAATCAGTTTCCAAGTTTTTAAAACAGGACGACATGTTTTTTTCCCAATATTCCCTATGATATGCATGTGAGAATAACTGTCTTGAAAAATAATATGTTTGGTTTTATACTTTACTGCAGTTTTTTGTTGTTGTTCTCATTTATAGTACTTGTTTTGTTTTGTTATCCTTATCCCTTCAGAATGCCTTGGACCCAGCTCCAAGGAGCAGGAAAAAACTCTGGATTACAAGAAATGAAGACAGGCAGATGATCAGTTCATGGTGCCTAATCTTGCATGGCATAATAAGCAATACACAAGAGGTATTATTCGATCTTAAGCCAAACAATAGTTGCTGTTGCCTTGGTGGTATCTGCTCATTCAGGAAGACAAATGAGCAAATTTAACTCATGGCAGAAAAAGATGTGTGTATATATATATATATATATATATATATATATATAGTACTTACCACAGGGCATTTAAAGACTAAGGTCTACCACAGCCTTAACTTCTTATGCTTAACCTAAAAAAACCACAAAAATGGTAGAGAATGAATGAAAATTATCTTGGTGAATCTGTGAACAAGACGTAGAACAATCGAACAGCAATAAATATGAATAAATAATTCATTCAATGTCTAGTCATAATCAGCTCACACTCTATTTCGTCTTTCTTTCAATCCTTGCCTTGCAAACTCCCCATGCACACACAGATACACACAAACACACACATGCACAGCCCACTAAAAATCACACATACATGCATATCTTCACGCCAGGCGTCACGACTGTCACTGCCTCTTATGAGCATCCTTCCACGGTAATCTGGCAAGACTAGACGGTGACGACAAACTCAGGGTTGACGTAGGAGAATCCGGAGAACTCGCACTGGTCCAGATTCATAATGAACAGCTTGTCCGTGGGCGTCAGCTTGGGCGCCTCAGAGGTGAACTCTCGGTCAAAGTTGCTCACGTCTTTACGGCTTTTCTGTTATGTATAAAACATAAGAAAGACAAGAGAAAAAAAAAAGAACAAGAAAAATAATATTAGCTTTTATTGGTATCAAAATATGCCAAAATGTGATGTATTTAGGTTTGTAAGAAGTTGTATGCTTTGAAAAAAATTTGAAACCTGATTAAAAAACAACAACTCTATAGCAAAGCATAGGCCTTAAAAAGCCAACAAAAAAAGGGGTAGACTTAAAATTTATATGTTATGGAGAGAGAAAGTACACTTTGAATACTTATGAAATAATAAATAATAAAAGCATTTTCAATTATAACATAATTCCTCATTACTTCCTAGCTCTTATAAATGAGAAAAATCAATAAAACTAAATTATGTTTTTAACAACAAATATCACTTTATAGAGCATGATAAAACTCTATAACAACCAATACCATGAAATAGCATTTTTTTTAAATGTCTTCTTTGAACCAGTGCCACATATGAAGTTTCAGTGAACCAATGCTTTGCTGGTGAGATTTAGCCATAAATTCAACATCCATTAACTCTTTAAAAAATACCTTTGATAAGGAAATTTTTCAATTAATATTTACTAATGACGAATGCTACTTTGAGATTTTGAAAATTAATTTATTATTCTTTTATATCTTGCTAGTTCCACTCAATGGATTCATGTAAAAACGTTGGCTTCATTTCTAATTTTACGTTTAGGTTGCAACACAAGAATTTAAAGGCATAAATTGCCTACATATACGCTCCAAACATGTTATGTTATGTTAGGAATATTTTGTTGGGTTAAATAAGTGTTATCTTAATTTGAGAGTCTGGAACATATGATATAAAGCGCATCGAGCACGGCACTGCCATTAATATGTGATATGCCATGCATTATAATTCTTGTCATTATCATTATTATTATTATTATCATCATATCCATTAAAATTTTCTAATGCTACCACATACATTTCCTAGGTAGATAAAAATATCATGTGACCTGTGGTCAAGTAGAGACATTAGAATAAGGATGAAGAACCCAATAACAAAGCCGAGAAATGTTGAGGGGCAGTTTATCATGCAGAAAAGTTATTACAATCTAGTTCATTTATTCAAAATGTTAAAAAGCAGCAAATATTAGACTGAAGATTTCTTTTATTTTAAGAGTTGTATTTGCCTATTACTGATATTTTCACGTCTTTTCAAGGGATGTAAATTCACAAATAATTTTCATTCTTACAGAATCTTAACAGGAAAGTTAAGAGGCAAATTTTAAATATTCTTGTCTTTTCAACCAGATGGCAACTCATCCTTTTAAAAAGTATGTAACTTGGTTTAAAGTAGGAATACCTGTGTGTGATTTGTCTCATTTCAAAATCTTTATCCAGATTTTTGAAGCTGGCATTCATAACAAGATCTCTAAGAGGCAATTTTTGTATCAAAATCATAGCAGTGGACCACTATTATCATAGAAGTAAAGAATTTCTTAGTAGAGAAGAGAAAACATGCTGTCTTAAACAAATTAACAGAATTCTGAAATTCTTTGCTCATTAATTACTTGTCCAATGCCTAAATGCCTAAAGACTTATGAAACACCTCGGGGAATGGGGTCATGACAGATGTTTGAGTAATCCAGCTGCAACTGGCCTTTTTTTTTTTACTCCCCTTATTAAAATTTTTAGTTGATGAATTTCAAGAAATGACATATATGTATTAAGATTCAAAGTCAAATTAGGAATTGTTTGTTTGTTTATTGGAGGTTTCAGGGCCCCAGGAAGGTCATAGAGGAGCCCATAAATTAGGAATTATTTCCCACACATCTAGAAAAGACAAACAGCACAAGTGAAGGTCGAGAGAAAAGCAGCATTTTGGAGACCATTATCATGTGATATACAATGCTTATAATGAGTATGGTAATAAAATATGCCTGTTATGCATTGTACTTGGTGATAGCTTTGAAAGTTATAATGCAGAGATAAGCAAGTTTGCTTGAGTGAGATGATACAATATCTAAAGAGGTCATTAGGATTGTAAAGGTCATGAAAATTCTGACTGAAAGAAGTGAATCATTACACATTACAAAACAGAAACTGAACTTCCAAATTCACCGTGAGTACCCATCCACAATTATAATTTCTTTCGATATTACAACACATCAAGTTAAAAAATCCACTTTTATGAATACAAATTTTGGGTTCAGTCTTCAGTCTTTAGAACCACTACATATGGCAAAGATTCATGGCAATAATCTTTCTCTTCAGGAATTATGATAAGAAATACTCATTGAAGAGTTCATGTTTGAATAACTGGCTCATTCCTACCCGCTTTTTTCTCCTCCTATCAATTATGGATTGCTTTCCCTGCTTTGAAAAATAGATGAGCATCAACTTGTGCCTCACTGGCCTTTAACTTTAAGTGGTACTTCAAATTAAATGACTTGTATCAGATTTAATAAGTTCAAACCATATAGTAACCTGATGCAAAGGAAAGATTTCAAAACATTTATTTTTCATGAGTTATAAAGACCAACCCAATGAGACAGAGTATTATTGGTGATGCCTGTTAAAAGATTTATTACTAGAACATCAAGATTGGGAATGAACCAAGAAGCACAATTAATTCTTTAAGTGTTGTTAGTCTAATAATTTCCACAGCCCAAATATGTTAGCTATTTACCATATATTGTAAATAGAATAAATTAGTGTGATAAAGCAATGAAAAAGTTATTGTACGCAGCACTGAGCTCGCCATCAAGGCATGAATGGAGGGCTGGTCTTCCTCATGTGATGTGGGTGTGCACATTCATAGCAATCATACCTTCTCCGCACTTTTTGGCATCTCATCATCAAGAACAAGATTTGAAGAGATCTCATTTATTGCTTTAACTCACAATAAAGATTCTTTAATGCCGGAAAATTGAAAAGATGTTCTGCAAAAAAGAACTTTGATGAATAATCTCAATGCTGAAATGAAGAGAAAATGAAAGATAAAAGTATGCACAATAAAGCATAAAGCTCAAAGCAAGAGGTCAATTATGAATCTCAATGGGTGAAAAATGGTGAATGCAAAAAACACTCTTGGCTACCATTTTCATGCATTTAACAGAATCAAGATGGTAAACCTTATCAAAGCATGAGTTACTGCAACAACAAAGTGCAGAGTGAGAAGAAACACAAGGGCTAACACGGGATTCAGAGCACACAGTGACACAATCAATGCAATGAGGGTTACAGCAAACAGAAGCCCTGGTGAGGGCAGATAGAGAAGTAGTTAGCTTCATAAAGATGACTAAACTGTATTGAACAAAATCTTGGAAATAATTACTATGATGTGTTTTGAATGGGGTTTGGGTGGATGGGGACGGGAGCTTGGAGGGTGGGGGGTGGGGGGGGGTGGGAAGGGATTGAGGCTTGCAGTTCTTCATTACAGGTTTCGTTGCAACCAAAACACTGTTGTAGACTTAGTGAAGTAAATCAGCGCTTTTGATGTCTCTGTCTTTTTAAATTCTCTCGGTTGTAATAACTGTACACAAAGATAGCTGGCAATGCCAGACCTTCAGAAAAAAATATAGATGTGAATAAAGGTGAAATGCCATTATTTGATAGAAAATTTTGGCCACTCTCACTCTCCTACAACTACAAGATACATACTTGATGGATCAAGACTGCCCCGCTTGTTTCCCCTCACACTTAGCAAGTTGATCCCTTTCATACATGAACACTCAGTTTTCAGGAGCATTGTGTGTAATATAAAAAATATTTTGTCAGCATGCAGTTTTAAATTTAAGTCCATAAAAAGATAATGAATGTTTTGTGGGGGGAAAAAAAAGAACATTCTAACTCAGGAAAAAAAGAAACTTTCTTCCACTAGAAAATTGCCCAGTCTTGATCACAATAAAACAGGTAACCAGGTAACTAAAATCTAAAAGAAACAGATAAAAAAATTATGACAGGAAAAACCCTTATATTGTAATACAAGTAATGAAATGATTAAAGTGTCTCAATTTTGTCATCCACACTGATATTCCCATCCTAGAGAGCTTCTAGGTATACCATAGGTCATGCAAAAGAAATACAGGGCTAAAGAAAGGGTCAATTATAGAATGCCAAAACAAAACGTGGATTGCCACAATAAGCCCCTCCCCCCCAGTGCACACGGATTGGAAAATGAATCCCTGATCTGTTGTTCCAAATGGCTAAGAGAGAGAGAGAGGCCTCTCTCAAGGGTCCCAACTCCTGAAGGAAAAGTTTTACGTGATCAACCTCCATACTATTCTACTTTTATCTAGATGTCCACATAGTTGAACTCTTTCTTAGAGTATAATAAATTTAAAAATGACTTGTATTTTTTACAATCTATGTTCTCTATGCCATTACTTACAATGCTAGGCTGCATAATGATACTGGAGCAAAATCTACAGTGAGAGAGACAAAGGGGAGAACGTGGCAGTGAAGGAAATCTGATATACAGCAGAAAAATGAGACTCATGGTCTCTGCATTTACTGCCAGAAGGAGGCCTAGACGACAAACCACCTCGTTCTTGAGTGTCATGTGACAAAACTGGAAGGTGGATACACAGTAAATCATAAATTCTCCCAGTCCTGGTGGAGACGCACAGAATCCTGGTGTGACCAGAATCTGGGAGTCGGTGCCCAAATGTTTGTTCTCGGGTCAAACGATTTAGGTAACTTAACTATTTAAAGGTTGTATAGGATGTGCATCCTTTGAATACCTTATAATTATAATATTGATAGTTTGTATGTTCATTCCATTCAACATTTGTCAATCATGATCATATTTCATAGATTTTAACTCTCGGTCAACCAACACCTTAAAGCGATCAACAGAATCAGCATGTCTTGTTTCAAACCGAATATTATTCCAAGTCTTGACTCTGCGTTGAATGAGTGAATTCTATCTAATTTTGGTATTATTAGGTAGGAATAGAATCTCAGACTGTCAAACTCTGTTTAACAAAGTCTGAATGTTTAAAACTTCAAACTGTGCCTTCTTTACACCTAAGCAGATCCTCCATTGCTGGCACATGGTCAGTGGCACAGAAAACCAGCGATGCAACAATTCAAGCCACACAATTTTTCATTACGCCCTGTTTAGGGCGCTACTCTGAATTTTTGTGCTGAGTGCCGTGTGATGAGTGCCGTGTGATGAGTGCCGTGTGATGAGTGCCGTGTTCTGAGTGCTCAGGGCTGTGCACCATCAATGGAGGGTCTCGCTCAGATCAAGGCGTGAATTCAGTATCACACACAGGGCTTTCCACAGCAATATCCCTTAGGTGACGCATCCCATAAGGTTGGAAGCCAACACAGTGTTAAACTGTGTTTTATCCATTCTGTGGATAATGGGGTTATTTCAATGTAAGACTTCCCTTATATGGTCAATGCCCTATAATATAGGAACAAAAATATCAAAACTCATATCTTGGTTGATACTCAAATCTTCACAATTTGTTAGAGTTAAAGAGTTATTTACTGAAAACAATACACCATATTTTGTGATTTGTACTATTGCAAACCAACAATACTCCCATTACACAGTTTTGCAAGAATATTTGTCTTTGGTCAGAAAGATGTTTAAGCTCAAGTTAAATAAATAAATGTGTGCCCTGCAATTGGAACTGCAAGACATGTCTCAAGGAACTGCAAGACATAACCTTGAAAATTTCAAACTCAATTGGGACTTGAGAATGGTCCTATAAGTGGATTATGACAACTGACTTGAATCTCATTTAGTTCGGTATCTTTAAAAACATAATAAAAATAAACCAATGCTGTTCTTTAAGGCTCAGACGCCCAAGTGGCTGCTTTTAAGAAGAAAATCTGTGATGACATTTATTTCTGTTCATCAATCATTTCTACATATTCTAAAATATCTCGATCGCGAAAAGAAAAAAGACAATGTTTAGATGTAATCATGCCTTACTTTGATGTGGAGTGAGAAAACCAATAACAATAAAATTGCCAACAAGAGGAGTCATTCTTATTGCTCAGCCAAATCTATAGTCTAATAATAAAACAACTGGACGAACAGTTTTTGCTTTAAAAATATTCAAACACAAAAAAACTCACCCAGTCTACCCATGACCTTTAGACATTGAGTATTATGCTCTAGTCATTGGGAAGGGGGATGAAAATGTTATAAGGATTTATTCTCGTTATTACTCTAATTACTTTACTCATTACTATTAAATAATTTTATTTCTTCCTCGATGACCAGTTTGTTGTCATGTTCAACACAGAAAAGCTTGCCTTGTGTGGGTACTGCAATAACACAGGTATGAAATCCTCCTTGAGACATGGAATCAAGTCATTGATTCCACAAAACACAAGAGTTTCACAAGGAGCTTCCTTGTTTGGTTCAATTTCACACTGCACACATCCCGGACAGATTTTACACGCTTCATTTCTTCAAAGGTTTCCACAGATATTCATATTGTGGATTGAATACAAAAATTGATTTAGAGTCAAAACAAGGCCATAAGAAAGAGCTTTGACGGCAAGGAATGTGTACAGAGACTGCATTTGTCTTTCAAACTGGATAAAAAACATGATCAAACTCCACACAGCTTGACGGTAGAGATTGAAAAAATAAAAACACAACAAAGGCACAGGCCAGTGAGCTCAAACTCAGTCTTTAATCTCAAAAAACATTTGCCATATTAAATAAGAAAAAAATAAAAGAAATAAAAGAAAACAAAAACCAAAACAATAAGGCACTGTGTGTGGTATGAGGGTGGGTCAAGGAAATCAACGCTGCTCTGGAATCAAACAGCCATGTCATTCAGAAAGAAAGAATAAGGAAAGAAAGAAAGAAAGTAAGAAAGAAAGAAAGAAAGAAAGAAAGAAAGAAAGAAAGAAAGAAAGAAAGAAAGAAAGAAAGAAGAAAAAGGAGAAGAAGGGGGAGGAGAAGGAAGAGGAGGAGAAGAAGAAAAGAAAGACAAGGGGAGGTATTTAAGCTTCAGGTATTTCAAGTTCAAGCATAAATTTAAAAGTATTCATCCGTTTAGCAGTTTTCACTTAATTGTTGAAGTAATGTTTTCATTTGGGTCTTACCAGGAGAATCTTGCATTTATCACCTAAAAACCAACATGATCAACAGCTTAGGCTCTATGAGACACGGGTTTAATGTGCTGCTGTGCAAGACAATTCATCCCTGTGACAATCATATCACGGTTATTTCAGTCATAATGTCAGACACATCTCAAGGGTTCAATGAAAGCATGATACTCAACGTGCCAAAACAAAGCAATATATCTTTTTAAAAACAAATAATAAAATGCTTTTTTGAGTCGTCCATGTATTTCACTTGGCACGGACAGACCAATAAACCCATTTTTTTCTTTTATACTTAAAGTAAAGAAACAATACAAATCACATTTTACACTAAAATTCATAACGATGTACAAATTATTTGCTCATCATTTATTATAAAAACAGGATATCTTGATCACTAAAACCCTAACAGTTTGGTATTACTTGCAGCTGATGCTACCAGAGATCATAGAGTGTTATGACATACATAGATTTGGATCAATTCAAAAGACCAACATGATTAAACTATTTCGTGTGTCCATACATCTTTCAGTATCAACTGGCTTGTTCAGAAAGCATTCTACTGTTATTTAATGTGTATTAAACAGTAAAATAAAACGTATTAAAAAAACAACAACAAAAACAACCCAACCTTTAAGACTGAGCAGTATGAGGATGACAGTGCATATAGGAGCAAAGAGACTGATATGCTAGTTTGGAAAAGTTCAGTATAAAATTGAATTCTTCAACCCAAAGCTAGATGTTTACTTTGAATGCAAAAGAGATACATTTCAAAAGAAGGGAGCGAGAAATGAGGCTGTATCAAAGAAAAATTTCTTAGAATCAACCCATAGAATTTGTTTAAACCAAAAACAAAATTTGTGTTAGTGTTATCACATTGGTTATATTATAATATATTGGCTTCATTGCAACAAACAAAAGAAGAGAGCTTAAACAGAAAGATATCATACAAATTGACAAACCTTCAATTAAAGGCACACTTCAATATTTTAAATGGAAATGTTTGATACATACATTATAAAAAGTTGCATTTTCTGAGAAAAAGGGGATACCTTTGATATTGTTTTTCAGGATCATAATTAGATTTTCAAGACATGGCTTTCAAAATTAAGTTTGAAAAGCCAAGGCCCATATGAAATCTTTAAGCCCCAAAACCCATTGTATCAATCAAACACTGGCTTAGAAGAGGAAAGAAAAGTGGAGAAATTCATATAATCAAATGAGGTACATGCAACTCATGTACTGATCAGAGACTATAAGCCTGAGTTCCTGTGTCCAACCAGGTACATTCAACATGTACTGATCAGAGACTATAAGCCTGAATTCCTGTGTCCAATCAGGTACATTCAACTCATGTACTGATCAGAGACTACAAGTTATAGTATTAGCCTGAGTTCCTGTATCCAACAAGGTACATTCAACTCATGAACTGATCAGAGACTATAAGCCTGAATTCCTGTGTCCAATCAGGTACATTCAACTCATGTACTGATCAGAGACTAAAAGTTATAGTGTAAGCCTGAATTCCTGTTTCCAACAAGGTACATTCAACTCATGAACTGATCAGAGACTATAAGCCTGAGTTCCTGTGTCCAACAAGGTACATTCA
>JBCIKM010223052.1:0-12484 GCA_039654465.1 Melibe viridis | reverse complement strand
TCTCTCTCTCTCTCTCTCTCTCTCTCTCTCTCTCTCTCTCTCTCTCTCTCTCTCTCTCTCTCTCTCTCTCACACCCCTCTCTCTCATGCTCTTTCCTTTCCCTCACTCTCTTAATCTAACTGACTTATAACCATTGCTTATTAGGTTCAAATCTCTGCTCAGTTTGAATCATTTTTTGTCTTTTTATTTTACACAGCATATAGAATATTCCTTCAAATCAAAACACACATAAATAAGGGTGATATTTAAAAAACTCAACCTCAGCAATATTATTCAGTGAGTAAATACTTTGAGCCCAAATTCTGGATTGATCAAGGTTGCCCTCGTAACACACAGCCATGATATTCCCACATTGCCATTATTCATGAACCCAAGCAGAATACTTTTCAGGTTGCCCAGAATTCCCTGATAAATTCCCAGTGTGACATTATTGAAATGGTTGTGTGATGTTAAAAGTAATCAAAATACTCTGCAGTTTTGTTTTAAACCTCCTTCATGACATAGGCACTTGGAATTCACAAGAAGCAAAACTCAAAACTCACCACAAATCCCAAAATGAAGACATTTTAAGATACAAGATGCCCCATTGCAGCCTACAAATTTCCCATACACATTCCTTGGTGTGACAGGTTTAATTTGATACTTTATTTGGCCAACATTGGTTGGCGGGGAGAGGAGAAATTTGGCATTACATAGACAGACAGATATCAAAAAATTTATGAAAGATCAAGTCCTAACATAGATAACCAATATGTATCAAGAGAATTTTTGCTTTGAAACCATAAAAGACTGGAATAGGCTGCCAGTAGAAGTAGTTAAAGTAACAAAGAGGAAACCTTTTCAAGACTATTAGACCAGTGCAACAAACCATATCAAATTTAAAGGACAAATTGCCACTATGGGTAAAGCCTCTAGCATCCTGTTCATTTGAAGTATCAGGTACAAACGGGCAAAGTCAAAATGATATCAATGGCATAATTCTGATAATCTTAGTCTATCAGAGGGCCCCTCTTCAAAGCTTAGATTTTTTTACTTGGCTCTTTTATACCTGTCAACCTCAATATTTCCTTTCACCACACCTCATAAATCGAGCTTTCACAGTTTTCCGATGATTAAACTGCTCGGCATGTGGAATATAGAGTTGGCATTCCTTCTTGTGGAAGTGTGTTCTAACAAACTGGATTTCATCTCTCTGTTTCTGGGAAGTACAAAGATAGAATAAATAGGTATTGTTTTCTCATAATAATCTTTTGATTTAAAAAGATCTCTCATTCTTACATCATAAAAAGATTGTGGTAAATAAGAATGAACTAACTAAATAGCAAACATGGAAAATTATATGGGTTTTTTTTTTTTTGTTTACACAGAGTTGAGGAAGGATTTTTTTGAAACAGAAAAAAAAAAAGAGAGAAACTAACAAACAAGCAAATACATACTTCCATATGAATTAAGAAATACACTGTCATAAGTGTATTTTAGTTATGACCAATACTATTTTTTTTTCCACAGAGAAAGTAAAAGCCCTTACAACAAAACACATATTATTTTTTTTTTATGACAGGTGAGGCACCTGCATATTTACACATATCACCCATAATCCTCCCCCACCCCAACCCCAAGATCTCCTTTCACCAAATAAATCTTGAATAAAATAAGCCTTGTTTAAAAACTTACTACTATTGGAGACACAGTTGTTAATTGTTTATCATAATATATCATGAAATGTTTTGAACATCATTATGAAACAAATAGTTGTTGAAGCACAAGTTTGCCTAAACAAAGGTCTATTTTGTTTTGGTTTATTTACACACACACAAAAGTAGAGAATTACAATCATGATAATAATAGTATAATCAATCATGATATCTCACTTCAAAGGTATATTTTTTTCACTTTTCATCATTTGATACTCAAAAGTTAATTTTTCTTTTCATCAAAATAAATGACATTTTTAATGACAATTTCACAACAGGTAAAAAACAAAAAAACAATGTTTTCCTCTTTTATGCAGAGAAGGAAAAATATTATTTCATACCTTTTTCTGCTCTTCCCATTCAGCTTCTGCCTCATTATGAGATGAGCTTGACTTACGAGGCGACCTTTTTTGTACTGATAACTCTGCGCCTTTGGAGAGGCTCATTGTATTATCTCCCTCAGTTGGGTAGATGCGATTATCAGGAGCAGACATTGTCTTGGTGATGCTGGAGGCAACTTACGGACTAACACATAAGGGGAGAAAAGATCATTCAGAGCAAGTTATGAACCTATAAATGATATTCACAAAGTTGTCATAACAAATCACAACATACTGTTTTCAATTACAATGCCACAAATATCATGGGGGTTGAGAGGTAAATTACTGTAGCTGCAAAACCGTGAACAATCAATAAAAAAAAATCACTGTGACTGTCAAATGATTTATCGTTTCTCTGATTTGCTTGGTGGAAATAACTGTAACACACTGAGCTCTCTTAAGAGATAAACATTTGAACATGATTTTCTCAAAATATGAATTTTTGACTTACAATTATATGCCTCTCAACCTGCGAAAGTTTGAAAAAGAGTTAAATATCCTTGAAAAAATATTCCTTGTTCAGTACTCCCACTGCTCAAATCAGCTTCAGAAGCAACATCCTACTCATAGAGATTTATTGTTCACTCACCAATTCTGCTGATATCAGTTACGTTATTTTACAATTTTTCATAAGTAGGGACATTATCTGTATTATTTCAATTCATCCTAGCTAGCTTTTTATTAAATGCTCTAAGCTCTCAGATCAAGTTGAGTCGATGAAAGATAATTTCCACATCACTAACTAATATGAGGCAGATTAATTATCTCAATTCTTAATAAAATAACCTCTCAATATATATTTTGTATTCATTGGCATTGCTAAAATTGTAACATGAAATTACAAACATTACTATACCAAGTGCAAGATGAGCACTTACCTTGTGGAAAATGCCACCCCTTTTATCAAGTCCAACATGATGAAGTAGGGTTTTTTTTTTTAAAAATATTCTTACTGTTATAATTTGCAAGCATTCAGCAATCTCTAAAGATCACTTGGCAAATTACTTGAACAACCGTTACAATTAGGTTTAGACTTTTACTTTTGACCTCTGCAAACATTATTCTTGAAACTGGGTCAAAATTATCCCGCACGGTATGATATCCACCTAATCCATGAACCTCTCTTTCTGTCAAAAGCGAAAAGCACAACAGAATAACAATTCGAGCTATGGTTTTCAGCCAGAGATTAATACTGTATTACTAATTTTCAAGTTTTTGTTTTCCTTTTTAAATTCTTGTGCTGTTGAGCCAGTTTCACATGCTAGACCAGAAAACTCAATTTTATTGACTTAGTATTGTTGACTTCCGTTCCTAAGCAACGGTGATTGCTTGATTCCTCTCGGTGTTGGTTCTCTGTTTGTACCATTCACTCGCTTGGCTTTTTTTTTCTTCTCTCCATCAGATTGAATGACAGCTTCACATTAGTTTGGTTCAAGAAAATCGTAGCTTCAAATGAAATAATTTCGAATTTTGCTCTGACAGCAGCTTTGCAGCCTGCTGTTTTCGATTTCCAACAGCCAAGGGTTCTTTTGCGTGAGTGAAAGGAAAACGGGACATTAGAGTTAACTGCCCGTCTCGATAAGACGAGAAACACGGACTACTTCTGTAACGAGGAATAGGCCTAACTTGCTCAATCCAACTCTGAGCTCAGCTTCCTCGGGGCCGCTTTCAACCTGGAAAAAAAACAACAACAACAAAACAAAACAAAAAAAAACACCCAACAAATTTCGTTGCTCATGGGACTCGAGCCTGCAGCTCACGAACACCTACCTTTTAGTTGAGAGACAAGCACCTCGACTCCCGGCTATCATTTATGCCTCCGTTAAACTACTTCTGCGTGCTGCAGTTGGTATTAGCTTATACTTCTGCTGGCACTCATAAAAACTATTGCTGGGTGCCCAATTACAGGAAATAAGTTCCATACTCACCACAACCATCACCATCATCATCATTACTACTACTACTACTACTACTACTACTACTACTACTACTACTACTACTACTACTACTACTACTTCTACTACTACTACTACTACTACTGCTGCTGCTGCTGCTGCTGCTGCTGCCGCCGCCGCCGCCGCTGCTATTGCTGCAATTCCCACTACCAGTTTTAAGCAGGGTTTTAAAGATACACTGTCATTGAGACAACGGATATTGCGACATACACTACGGGCCACCTCTGAAAGGACTTGTGCCCACCAAGCCAATAAAAAGGTCACAGGAAACACGTGTTGCAGCCGACATTTGGAAGGCCGTCACTCAAGCCGTGGGCTAGAATGTGGCATCTGATGACCCAAGAAATGGCCCAGTCCCAAATCTGTAATAAAGTGATAACAATTGAACATATTATTTCAAAAACCTACAGAAAGTGAGACAATTGTATTGATTTTGTCAGAAATTAAGTTATATTGGTTGTCCATGAGCAGATATATGGCAGTTACTGTAAATGTGGTCCTTGAGCATGCGAAAATACGACGTTCAAAGCTTGAAACGACATCCTGAAATTGCTCCTTGGGAATCGTTTTGATGCAAATAGAGATTGTTGTTGTTTTGTTTTGTTTGTTTTTGTATTTTTATTGTACGAATATAATAAGATTAGTGAGCGGAAGGATGGAAGGACTTTTGATGGTCTTTCAGAACTGGAGAAACAATTTTCACTTGCATCAGAACTATTCCTGAGAATCAGTTTCACATTATGATCTCATTTTGATAGCCAGTTGAAATACCACATAACAACAGCCATGAATCTGCTCATGGTTTTCCAATAAGACTGATTTTTTTTTTTTTACATATTTATGCGTCATAATATTCTGCATTGTCTTTGGCATGCTGGAAGACCAAGACTTACAAAACACGGCACAGGATCCCTGCTCCATTAAACTGTTCCCAAACAAATCACTAGTGAAGATTCCTTCTATTTTTTCTTTCTTTTTCAGCCATAGTACATATTCTACATTGTCTTTGTCTTTGACATGCTAAATGACCAAGAATTGCAACAACAAAAAAACGGAACAGAGTAGCTTCTCCAATTGTTTCCACCAGATAATTATATGTCCTGCGGCGATGAAACGAGCTTAATAATAGAGGTACATCCCATCGATCTGTGGAAATGGATTCTTTGTTTAAATAACTGGTCATCCACTCCTGAAAGAAGGCTGCGCTGAATTGTTCCCTGGGGGATATGCACACCCATCACCCAGGCACGCCAATATTCATGCTTCATCGATTTGAGTCTTTCCCTTTCACCTTTTGAACTGTCACTGACCTGGTGATCAATCTATGCAGCTTCAAAGGTTTATCACACTGCGCTGTAGCTGGTTAACTCCTTTCTCCTGAAAATATAATAATTTTCCAAAAGACCTTTTCTATATTATGCAACTGAAACCTTTGAATAATAGGCTCAATTCCAAGGTCAATACCGTACTCTCGGCGCTTCACATACAGTATGTCCCCCCCCCCCCCCAAACCAAGCCAATAGCAACAGGACACAATAACTGAAGCCATTTAGGCATGATTACATTTTTTTGCAGACGAAGGCAACGTTTTTCTTATTTCCAAGTACTAAGACCTTTGGGGGTTTTTTGTTGGGTTTTTTTGTTTGTTTGTTTTTGTTTTTTTGTTTTTTGGGGGGTTGGGTTTTTTTTTCTTATTTTCTTTTGGGGGGGGAGTTTGTTTGTTTGTTTTCGTTATCGTTGTTGTTGTTGTTGTTGTTGTTGTTGTTGTTGTTGTTGTTGTTGTTGTTGACTGGAACAGTGTACGTACTGCATGAATTGTAGAACGCGTGCTTCTGTGTGTTATTCGTGGAGTATAATTTATACTATAATTTATCAACATTTGCATCAACGGGCAAGAGTGCCTTTGTAAAAATTAAAACATCAAGATCATGAAGATCAAGATCAAGATTGATGACGTCAAAATATCTGAAAAGATAAATAAACTACATCGAATTATTGCTAATCAATGCAGAAAATGGTGACGTCTGATTAGTTCTACTGAAAAGATTTTAAAATAAAGATTGAGGAAAGTTGGGGGAAGTAGTTTGGTTGTTGTTTTTTTTATTATGTATAACACCTATTTAGACAAAATAGATCTGAGTTTAAAAATGGTATTCAAAAGAGACAAATTTATTTCATTGACAATGCAAAATTTGAAAACGATTTTGTCCAGAGACAAAAAAAAATTACTTAGTTAAAACGCGGGTTGTTTTGTTGTTTTTTTTTGTTTTTGTTTTTGTCGGCGGAACGGACTTATAAAATAGGAATGAAAAATAACTTAATTTGAAAAGACAAAGTAATGGGCAACTTAAGTCATTTTTTTTTTCTCATTTCAGATTTACATCATAATCAGACAGTTTTCAGACAAAGGCAGCATCGAGCTCGACGTTCTCTTCATCCGTATGGTGGGCTGGAACCAAATCCTCGACCCTTGGCTCTACGTCATCTTCCGGAAGAGCTCTTTCCTGCGCCTCCTCACGTCCATCAAGCGTATTCTGCATCTCAAACGAAAAACTGCAGACGATTTGATTAATGCGGCCCTTCGCAACCCAGACCTTCGCAAACGAAGTCGGACATCGACGATGGAAGTGTCCACATTTAACAGGACAATGGGTAACGGTTTTAGCCGTGGCACCATCAACATGGAAGAAAACTTGGAAAATTTGAAGAAAATTCTGGAAACGGAACGAAAGCTTGGTCGCGAAATGTATTCGCGGATAAGCGAGAAAACCGAATATTCAGAAAGCGTGACTCAGACAGATGGTGGTTTGGGCTCCCGACACGCTTCGGTCAAGGAAGATCCCCGCTACACCTCCGTTGATTCAAAGAATAAGCGGGAAATAACAGCGGGAAAAGACGCAATATGTAACCACGTAGTGCAAGATGAGAAGAGTACGGAAATCGATCCTTATACACATCAGATCGAAGAACACGACTTGGTCACAGATGCTGAAATTTGTCTACCATCCACACATCAGCACCAACATCGACCATGTACGAATACGAAGTCTTGCCCTGTCAAAGGAAGCGAACCCATGGTATTCACAGTGACAGATCGGTGTGGATCTTCACAGAAACATCGTCCAGTAGGACGACAACTTTCCATGCCGGCGAGTTCATTCTCCCATTCGGGAGAAGATCTTTTATCTTCACATTCACACCCATCCTCTTATCTTCACTCGAAGTCGTCACTCTGTAATTCAATGGGGAAATCGAATGGGCATTGCAGTTCATCGTTGGCATCGCTGAGCAGCGGTGCAAAAATTCAAGGATACAGACTGCCTCGAAATTTGGACTTAATCGACATGCAGTCGATAAGCGTTGAGGATGTATTCTCAACTGCAGATGCCGAAGCAGCCATTTTGTTAGAGGAAGAGGAGTCAGAGAGGGAGAGTCAATCTCAAAAATCCTTGTCCGAAAGTCCCCGACATTGCGGAAAGAATAAAGCTTATTCTCATTGTTTGCCAAAGGGCTCTGCTTCAGATTCACAGGAGCTCCTGGCATGATTTATTGTTTGTGTTTTCAGATTCACAAGAGCTCCTGACCTGATTTATTGTTTGTGCTTCAGATTTACAAGAGCTCCTGACCTGGGTTTTTTTTGTTTTGCTTCGGATTCACAAGAGCTCCTGGCCTGATTTATTGTTTGTGCTTCAGATTCACAAAAGCTCCTGGCCTGATTCATTGTTTGCGATTAATCTCGTCAAAAATCATCGCCAAGATATTGCTGTCACAATTTCAAGTCATAAATTATGTACTCAATTGTGTTTGATTCTGACACTGTTTCATTATATTATAATAATGTGACGTTAAACCCTTTTTTTTACAATATGACAAAAAAGACAAAAACTATATCATATCCATTTTATTTTATCTCGCTTGGTTGACAGTCAGCAGCTACCTGTGATATCGTAGGTTTGGTTCATGCTTCTTGAAAGAGGTGAGGTTGATCCCCCCCCCCCCAACCCTTCCCCCTACTGTTTTATTGTCGTTTGGCTTCATCGTAATTAATTTCTGCGATTATTCTTTTCACCATCCTCATTGCCACCATCATTAACTATTATTGTTGTGATCATGAATAGAGTTTTCTTTGCTTTGCAATGTACTTACATCCTAAAAGAAAAAAAAGATGGTTTTCATTAAACGGAATTAAACTAAAACTCCGGGAAGATTGTGATCTTGTTGCAGAATGAGCTTTTGTGATCAATAAATGTTATGTTGTAATTACATATTCGTTTTCTTTAGAATACATATTTTAAGTCAAAAAGACCCTCTTCACTGATGGCAACATATGTTTTGATTCATGAAAAAAACACGCAGGCTCCGTAATTATTGCCTTTGCTCCATGTTTTACTTCTGCCGAGGAAATGGTGTATGAACGGTGATAAATGAACATAGAATTACCTGCACGTAACATTGATTAAGTCACCAGAGAGTACATCATGTAGCAAGGTAAATGATGCATGGATAAGTGACCATGCCTCCACGTAACATTTAAGACACTGGTGAACACGCAGACTATGTAACCAAGTAATTTTTTTTTCGAGAACCCTTTTGTTAATGTCGGGATAATGTGCAATGACAGAGACTTTATGAGCGATATGATAATACGAGGTGTCCTTTTATTATTGCCAGGTAAAGACTTAAAATAGCTTTTAAAAAATAAAAATAAAAATAAAGCATTCGTTTATTTATGTTTTTTTTATGTTGTTTTGTTTGTTTTTTAAAAGTTTAATAAACTATCTAGGTATTGTTGGTATTAAGTATCAAAAAGATACAGAGACCTGTTTTTCTGCAGTAACGTCATTTATGAAGTAGGATAAAAAGCAAAAGAACTGTTGTTGTTTTTTAAAGAAATGGGTGAAACACAGGGCGTGATAGAAAATAGGGACAAGATGTATGCACTTCCTTGTGTCCGCAATGTCCAGATAGGGGGAGGCGGATCTATCACCTGGCCTCTAACTCCAAGGTTAATTATGATATATCAACTGTCTTGACCTCAAACTGGGTTATCTATGTCAAGGACATGATGTATGCAAATTCTCCAAAGACTGGAAGTTGTAGTAATGCTACACAACAAAACACGCGGAGCGAGTTGAAACGATGATTGGAGAAGTTGACAGACAATTGCAGATTCTTCATAAGGTTGATCTTGACGTTGAGAACCGATTATTTGCTATGTGATTCTCATCATTATTTAGGGAAAGTAGACAAGAATTCACCTCGGGTTTTTTATCTTATCTTTGCTTTTAAAAAAAAAATTAATTCTTCCTATTTTTAGCACACTTCTTAAATAACGTTACCTTAGAAAAAAGGGTGGCTGTATATTTTTGATACTTAACATTAACACCAACAAAACTTAAATAATTTACTAAACTTTTGCACACACAAAAAAACGAATATCTTTATATTTTAGGTTTTTTTTTAGTTTTTTAGCTATTCAAGTGCTTTATCCTGGAGTCATAATAGGACACGCTGCGTAGTCTGCTTGATATTATTCAAATCTGAATATCATATTTGCAGTTTTCCTTCATGACTGCACTCTATGATCAGTCCTGGTATCAATGTATGTATCTGTTGTTTGAAATACTCTGATGATATGAAGCTGTTGTTGGTTTGAATTCTGAGATTCTGTGTTACCCGTATCATTTATCATCAAATTCTGTCGTATATATTCAAATATTTTAGTACCTACTTTAAACATACAAAGCTTAAACTTTAATTTCCTCGTGTTTCATTTTCATACATTACAATAACCGAAGACTGATTTATTATTATTATTATTATTATCATTATTATTTTATTATTATTATTATTATTATTATCATCATCATCATCATCATCACCATGATTATAATCATCATTATTATTATTATTATCATCATCATCATCATCACCATGATCATATTCATCATTATTATTGTTATTACGTATTGTTATTATTATTATTCTCTGTTTTCCTCGCTGTTTGTCTCCCCTCAAACAAGAATGCCATTTAAACACCCCAGTGTGAACAGTGTCAGTCGCCTGTACAGTATTTATTCCTTATTTGTATGTCAAGTTTGTCAATTAATGTATTGAACAAATAAAATAAAAATGTTCATGTCAAAACACCTATTCAAATTTGGTGGCTAACATGTCAGATTCAATAATTCATAGTTTCTCTTGAAAACAATGTTTAGGTAGTTTGTTCCTTATTCCTATTGATCATGTTTCGTTTCAGGAGGGTTGATGCTTGTTGGTTGTTTTTGTTTGTTGATCTGTTTTGTTCTGCTGCTTTCTTTTGTTTTCTTAACTTTTTGTTTTTATGTGACTTCCTTTTTAATGTAAGGTGAGGCGATTTTTGTGAGAAATGCCTCTGTTTATTTTGTTTTATTTCTGCATATGGTTGATATTGACAGGCTGATTTACATTTTTGTCAGTGATGGTTTGCTTGGGATTTTTGTGGTTTTGTCATTTGTTTTGTTTTTGGGGGTTTTCTTTTTTTCTTTTTTTTAGGGGGCTGGGGGTGTGTGATTTTCCTTAGTGGATTATGTGCTTTGCAGGTCTTCAAGAGGGGGGGGGGGGGTGCAGTTTTATTTGGGGTTTTTTATGGAGAGGTGGGTGATGTTTCATTTGTTTTTTGCTTTTCTTTTGTTTGTTTATTTGTTTGGTTGGTTAGTCGGATGGGATTTTGTTTTGTTTTGTTTTTGGGGGGGGGGTTGTAGATTTGTTTTGGTTGTTGTTGGTTTTTGTTTTCTTTGGGGGTTGTTTTATACAAGACAGTCATAGAGGAGCACAGGAAAGTAAGATGATAGAATTAATTCAAAGAGGGAACAGATCAAACCAGTGGTTTAACCACAAACAGCAGAGAGGTGATTAACACAAAAAACAAATATCATCTCTCCAAACACATCTCTACACCACAGTGAAATGATTTAAAATGACAAAAAATATCATCTCTCCTTTACAAAAATAAACAATGGCTATCACTCATGACAGCAAAATGGTTCAGGAAGACCCATGATCTTTAAATCTTTAACTTTAAACCCCTTTTGTATACAAAAAGTACTCAGAATGTTCAACTTGTGACCCTGCAGTTATGTACCTAAAGGCATGAAGTAAGGGATGACCAATACAAACAAGACAACAAAAACAGGACATCCCAGAAAAGGAGAAAGAGTCAGACCATAGATTCAGTGGAAAAGATGAGAAACAGAACTAGAAGTGTCCATCGGGGACACCAACCAACCGCCTGCATTTATGTACCAAAAGACATGAAATAAGGGATGGCCATTGAGAACAAAAACAGGACATCACAGAAAATGTGGAAAAGTAAGACAATAGCTTCAGTGTAAAATAAAATATAAAAAAGATGGGATTAATTGTAAAGTACAAAGTGATCCACCAGCACGGGAGGCTTTTGCATTCAAGCAAGAAGAAGGAGCAGTAGGAGAGGACCCAGTTCAGCACGAAAGACAAGGCGTTGGCATTTGAAGATGACAAGAAAAACGACCTTCATACAGCGAAAAACCAAAATCGTATTATGACGTACTATGTAAATTTTTATTTAAATTTTAAATACACTTCTATATTATAATGTATAATGACGCCGTAATTTGTAAAAATCGGGTTTAAAAAGAAAAAAAAATCCTGAAGTTTGGGAGAGTGTTACTTTGTTATTTCTTCGATTGTGTCATTCAGAATGAATGTATAAATTATGTAAATCAAACCGTTTGTATAATAAATAAGATTAGACTTTCCTCCCTCCTGATAATATGTGGACAAATCTACGTAATTTCACGAGGAAAGATCCATAATAAAAGATTTCAACTAGCTTTTATCAAAGGCAATTTGGTCGATTCACTTCTTTACGTCAAAATCAGATAGTCGGATTTCTATGCCATGAAAATTAATTTGTCACTTAAGACAAACCGTCCGTTTTATCCATTTCAATTTCATCCACAAAACTTTGAACAGTTGTCTCGGTTGTTTAGATGTTTATATCATTACTAATACAATGGATTGGTTTGGTTTATCTGTTGTTGTTGTTGTTGTTGTTTTAATTCTTCACCGGGCGTTGTTTAAAAGTACAATTTTCTGCAGTTATAAAATGGACTCAACATGATATTTAGTCTTTGATAAAAAAGGGTTATTTGTTATCTCCCAAATTTCAGGAATTGTTTTTCTCGCACACAAAATATTGAACGATCTGTGTAAAGTTCAATTTATGATTCATTTGAATATAAAGCGCTTAAAGAATTATAACTGTATTAGGATAAAAGCGTTAATGATGGTCATGATGATGATGATGATGATGATGATGATGATGATGATGATGATGATGATGATAATGATGATGATTTGTTTGTTTATTGGAGGTTTTAGGGCCCCACGACACACGAGGGTCATAGAGGAGCCTAGAGGAAAGTAAGATGAT
>JBCIKM010222943.1:0-12485 GCA_039654465.1 Melibe viridis | reverse complement strand
TGATGGCCATTGCTTATTTTTGTAAGGAGGGATGATATTTTTTTGTCATTGTAAATCATCTCTTGGTGGTGTCTATACGCGTTTTGAGAGATGATATTTATTTTTAATGTAAATCATCTCTCTGCTGTTTGTGGTTTGATCTGTCCCTCTTTTAACTAATTCTATCCTCTTACTTTCCTCTGGGTTCCTCTATGACCCTCGTGTTGTGGGGCCCTAAAACCTCCAATAATCAAACAAACAAAAACATAACTTCCAATGCTGCCTTTCACAAAATGTTCTGACCTGATTTTAAAGTAACCTCTCCTCATTGTGTACCCGATATCATTGTCAATTAAATCGATGTTGAGGAGAGGGGTTTTATTTCCCAAGGATCTTGCATTATTAAGCAGTGACCATAATACTACAGCAAAGTCTACTTTGGAATAATTCAACTTTCTTGGAGACTTTACTGAAATGCTTTACCAGATTTTTCACTTATTTGTCAAGCATGTGAAGTAAGTCTGGCTATGCCACAATAGTAGAGACATTTAAATAAAGTAGAATACTTTTTTTATTTCTTCCTTTTAAACAGGAATTTGATGATTACAGAGATGCTGATGATGCAGTATATGAGCTCAATGGCAAGGATTTGTGTGGTGAAAGGTAGTTTCCTTTTCGAATTGAGTTATGATTATTAAAGACTTATTTTTTGTCTTATAGTGCATGGGTGATTTTTGAAACCTTAAGGATAATTATTAATGTGAAAGATACAAACTATGATCAGGACAAATTTTACAGCCTCTAAAAACATTTCTTCCATTTATGAGGAAAAAAACTTCACATACATCCAACATGGTCTTGAATCTTAGACAGACCTCTGCCCTTTTTGTTGATGCTCTTTGCCTCCTGGGCTGTTTACACCTGTCGATTATGCTAAATTATTCAGTGGTTTTGAAATCATGTAGGAACAGCCCAGGATAGGCCTAGATACAGGGTTCCCGCTCAGTTGGAAAGTATAAAATTTCCAAAATTTGCTTCCTATCTGGGAAAATGAAAATGGTCTTGAATTTGGCGATCATGTTCGGGAAAATTGGTCGTTAGTGACAAACGCTAGTTGTTACAAAAAGTGACATAATGCCCGGATGTGATTTGAATATTACGGTTGTCGCTCAATTGTTTAAAAAAACTAGCTACTTTGTTTTAACACCGGAAGTAACAATTGGTCTTGTTTACTCTACGACAGATATGTTATTCTCAACTTGTTTGTAATTCATAGTGCATCTTAACTACGCAACAGGGATGAACTTTTTTTTCCCAGCCTTAAATTTATGACAATGATTGAAATGTCAAAGTATGACACGCGGAATCGTCAGTATGAAAGAGTAGTAGTTTGTTAAGTGCATTTTTTCTCAGAATTGCATAGTAATTTAACTGGTTTTGTTAGTTTTTTTGTTTGTTTAGTTGGTGTGCGTTTCGGATGCCAGCCTGTACAAACTATACGAATTTGAAACAATTTCGATCATGGTGGAAAAATGCAGATTTTTTCTATTTCTCTGAGTCAGTGATCACAGATCACAAAAATCGGTGTGAAGCTCCTTCAAATATCAAGTTTATAAAGCCGTTTACTCCGTTATTATTGCTTCTCAGATTGTTGTTTCTGAACTCACTATTTAATACTAGAGTAGTCATACTGTCATATCGTATGCATATGAGAAAAAAAGGAGAGTGAATACTATCACATTATCTTAGATGTCGCCCATACCATATAAATGATTTTCAGGGTCCTCATCAGATTGCAAATTTTTTTTTTCGGAGACGGGGGAGGGGGGAATATGGGAAAATGCCATTGGGGAAAAGATCGAAAAGGCAATCAAGTTCTGCAGTCGAGTCATTTCAACGTCCCATAAAGGTTAGAAATGCGGCCAGTCTGCAAAAAATCAGCAACTCGCACAACTTTTATCAAATCTTGGGAGAATCGACATTGCCTCTTTGGCCAAAAGGCAGTTAATTAATGAGTAATGGGTTGTGGGTGTAACAGGGAAGATATATGATGTAAAATGTTGTGGATATTTCTTTCTTTGCTTTTGAATATTTTACAATGGGATTACTGCTGCATATTTTTTCGTTTGGATTATTGCCTGCATTGTAGGTCTCCTTGGCATTCCATCATCTGACTGTCGATACGCATTAAAAAAAGAATTTACACATTTTTGATCTAGAAAATACACATATTTGAATAACTAAGTTTGCATCTCTGGCGTGTTTATTTTATCCTTTAGTTAGTTTGTTTTTTTGTTGTTTACGGTTTTTTTTGTTTTTTTTTACCCTGCAACTGACTTTAAAATAGAAGTTTTTATTTCTAAAATTATGAAACCAGGAAGAAGACATAACACATTGGGCCTTAATTGTGGGAGAAAACTGTTTATAAGGATTACACAGATATAATATCCCAAGTTATGAGAACTTGTTTCTTAGGTTTTTTTGTTTGTTTTTTTTCTCATCAGAATCATTCAGTATTATTCATACCTCTGCTTGTTTCAGCTTCATTTCGATATAACATACATCTTAATACTGAATATGATGGTGTGATGGCGCAGCAATTAAATAACCGCCAAATCAAAAGATGACTATATGCCTTATGTAAATTTATTCTGTGAGTGAATGCTCATTTTTTACTTCGCAAAATAAAGGGATATTTTTAAAAATTTATATATATATATATATACATATATATATATATTTCCCCTAATATTTCTTACATTAAGATGGGGAAATAGATTGTTTCAGGGTTCTAATTGAGGTTTAATATATCTGAAATATTTGTTTACTTTTCAGAGTAAGTGTTGAACATGCCCGAGGAACCAGAGGTGATTATCCTGACCGTGGATATAGAGGACGTCGTAGTGGAGGACGAAGAGACAAGTATGTTCCGAGGGTCAGGTGGGGAGAGGGGGGGGGGCAACACATTCTTTGACTCATCTTGTCACTGCGTACGATTTTCTTTTAATTATTGGGTCTTGACACCTTGAGGGTTCATGAAGTTGCGGCTCTCCTTCACTGTAATAAGGGGAAAGTCAAGCTACTGATTATCAGCTCTAAGTGAGAGCTAAGTGGCTTGAATGCTAAAATGTGTTGACTCTCCCACCCCACCCAGCCCCAATGCAATACATGAAATAAAATTAGTGATCGATATTCAGAGAGTAGCCTAGCTTGTGGTGCTATTTAACAGAATAATGAATGATGGTAACTCAACACTTTTGGCTGATTTCACCCATATGTACTCACCATTTTAGTAATGATTGTAAAACCTCCTCTTTCGTTCTGCATGACTTCTTAAAGATTAAACTCACAACAACCACGGGTGAGTCTAGAAGTTGGGCCCCAATATGGCTGTTTTTGTGGGACCAAAAAAAAAAATAATCTGGTATGGGGATTCCTTTCGTTTTTGGTCGATAGAACTTGGCAACCAATGAGAAAAAAGGTATATTTTCTTCATGCAAATGTACAATTCTCTACTATATGGTCTGAAACTTTATTTGAAAAAGTCGAACTAAGAGGAATTCCTGGTTCTACTTTCACATGAGGATAAACCAACCTGTTTTGTTTCGCCTTGTGAAATTTCAAGTTCTTGTGTTCAATAGATTTCTTGTATCAATGAAAAAATGAACTCCCAATTATAAGAAAACGACTTGTTTGGGATTGGTCATTCTCGGTCAGCTACGGAGGCAGCTGTCAATGGCCTTGCTTGACATGAGTGAGAGCGGGTGAACAGTATGGTTTTGATTGGTTGCACGTCATCCAGGCATGTTGCGGGTCATTCTAAGTTTTGACTCTTCCTTTCGGGGGGGGGGGGGGGGTGAAAGCAAGTTATTTTACTTGGTGTATAATAATATTTTATATCAAATAGTGTTGTCAATCAAAGGATAAATTAATTTTTTAAATTAAAAAAAAAATGTATGCATCAAAGGAGCACAAACTTTTATCATTTTTCATCTATCCTTGTCCCCTACTGGTTTAACTGTAGTTTAGTCATCCATTTTACCCATTCTCCCATTAACCATTTTTTGTGGTTGTTGCAAAATTAAATGCCTGAGGAAATCTACCCTGAGTAAAATGATGATATCCTGCGTGTCATCTGACTCTAACCCCTGTGACGATTGCACTCTGAAACATTTGTTATTTAATAGACAGTGGTTAATGAGTGTAATTAAATGGGGGTTGGCTGCTGAGCTTTTAAACCTGATTACTCTGCTATTTGTCCCCCCCCCCCAAAAAAAAAAAAAGTTTTGTGAGCTAGATGTCAATATGTCATATTTCTTTTAGGTCAGATGAATTTGTACTCTGACTGACAGCTTCATTTTCAGTTCCCTTATGTCTTCAATTTCAGATATGGACCTCCGACGCGCACTGAACATAGACTGATTGTTGAAAATTTATCTTCACGTGTCAGTTGGCAGGTATGTTTAAATTTTTTGTGGGAAAATTATGCTGTACAGTATCTGAAATATCATTTTTACTTCTTCTTTTTATATTTATATATATATTGTTTCGTAGAACAAGAAGCAGTCTTTTTCAAAGGTGCGCTGAGAGGGCCGTGCCTAATTTGTTGACTTAACTACAAACAGATCAGATTGCAAAAAATATCTACCTCAAGCAATATGAGACTTCGATCAAGAACTGATAATTCATAAAATGGGTGGGCAGGTTTTGTCTCGTCAATAAAATTGCATCTTTTTCCTGAATCTAACAGTCTCATTTTCTTGTCCTCTATTCTTTCCTTTTTAAAAAATACCAGTCATTCAATTCAACAAGCTGATGGGTTCTTCAAAGCTTTCCTCTAAATGATAATGATATTTGCAACATTTTGTGGAATGTCTGAAAGAAAACAAGCTTGAAAATGCTGAGTTCGAAAAATTATATTGAAGTACACAATTTTTTTTAAAACTAGATAACCCCCTTTTTTTCATACTCAGGTTAGTGAAAGTCATTGAATCAAAATAAACATTTCAAATTGTTAGTGGTTTAAATATCAGAGCAAGAGTGTGGATTAACTGCCAGCTGAGGGTGTGTGCTTTTAAAAATTTTCCCCCTACAGTAAACTTGTATTCAGGTCTTTATTTAATTATCGGTATTATTCTCCTTCCCCTTTAAAGCTTCCTCTCCGAAGATGAGATGAGGGATTACAAGGGCACTCTTGATGTCCGGGCTTAAATTGAGATGATGTGGTGACTAAATGATGGCCATGAGGATGTCTGGGTTCACTTGATGTTTGCCTGTCATCTGGGTCCGGTCTTTCTCCGTCACAGGGGATGAGGTCCTCATCCTCTTTACTTTTCAGGCATTTTTTAGCTGTCTTTTCCCTGCTGGCTTATCCTGGCAAAGCACTGGCTGGCTGAGGGTTAAAAGGGAAAAGACTGTCCCTCTGATTTGGCCTTGATGTTTCCACTGGCTGGCTAGAAGGTTGCAAAGACGGAAGAGCTGTCTTGTAAAGAAAAGGCCAAGAAAGGAAGATGAAAGAAATGAGAAGTTACTTAAAGCTAGTCTTTGACGAGGGTAGAGACCGTCCTCCTGACCAGATGTCTTAGGGTAGAGATCGTCCTCCTGATCGGATGTCTTGTAGGTCATGGAAGCTGAATTGCTCACAGGTTTTCTGGTCCTGATATAGGTAATACATTTTGCACTCCTCGGTCTTTTTGAAGTGTGCAGGGGTTTCCGTTACTGTTATTTTTCCCCCCCATAAACCCTGGTTGGTGGATATCTTTTTTTTTCTCTCTCCAGGTGCTCACAAGCTAAATTGAATACGATCTTTAATTTAAGTGATTCCTTTGACCAAATGGATACCAAAGTATTAAATCAGTTAGATAATGCTCAACTTACAATTTTTTTTTCTTCTAAGTGTACTAATGCCGCTTTTTTTCATTTCTCTGAAGGACCTTAAAGACTACATGCGACAAGCAGGAGAAGTCACTTATGCTGATGCACACAAAAAACATCGAAATGAGGGGTAAGTTCAAACCTGCCAAATGAAATATGCTAGTGAAGAGTGAGGAAGCACTCCTGTAAAGTATTTGTCTGTTTTTTTTTTATGTACAACTGTATCTCACTTTGACTGAAAAGGATGGTGTTCAATCATCTTTACTTGACAGCAGGCGACAGGAAATGGAGGTGGTTGTAATAATTGAATTTTGGACGAGACTGATAAATTTTGCTGTAATTACCATTTTCAGGTCGGACATTTTAAGTGAGATATGGATGAGTTTATTAGATAGTTACTCTACCTTGATTAGTGAGCCAGAGGTTACTTAGACTTGGACTTTTTATCTGTAAACTCGTATCACTTTAAGTTGTTTTGTTATCCGTATCCCTTCATGTGGCCTTAGCAGTGTTGAGGCCCAGCTCCAAGGACCTGGGAAATCTCTGGATCACAAGAAATGCAAACAGGCAGTGAATTAGAATAAGTCCACCGTGCCTAATCTTGCTATTAGCAATGCAAGGGGTATTACTCGATCTTAAGCTAAACAATAGTTGCTGTTGCCTTGGTGGTATCTGCTCATTGATAAAGACCAATGAGCCAATTTACCACAAGGCGAATTACCTTAAGTAATATTGATTCTCTTGTTTGTTTGATTGGGTGTGCTGTGTCAAAGTTCTGATAAAAATCTTAACCAAGGTATGTTTTCTTTTCCTCCAGTATCATTGAATTTGCTACTCACTCTGACATGAAAAACGCTGTTGAGAAACTAGATGGAACAGAGATCAATGGTCGAAAAATAAGACTGATCAAAGACACACCCAGAAGGTAAGAGAAATAACAAATCTTTCAAGCTGTCTATCAGAGGCTATCCTTTTTTTTTATTTTTTATGTTTCCTCATTTTCCTTTGTTCTTGTTTCTACCCCTGACATTGCAGTTCGGGTGGTTGGAAGGTGTCCCTGGTGGTTACTTTTACTTCTGTTATTTTTTTCTTTTACACTGAAGCTATGGTCTTGCTTTATCCCCTTTTCTTGTGTGTCCTGTTTTTGTTGTCTTGTTTGCAACTCAGTGCTCATCCCCTATTTCATGCCTTTAGCTACATAATCATAGGACACTAGTTTCCTGGACCAAAATGCTATGGCCATTGCTTAGTTTTTGCAAGCAAAATTGTCGGAAATCATATCTCTGTGGTGTCAATGAGAATAAAATACAGCGGTAGGAGTATATAAGCTTCCGTAAGGACTAAAGAACAAGTAAACTCGCCATTTCTGGGGATACCCTTTCTCAACAGGGACAATACATACACAAATATTTATATAATACAATATAGAAAAGGACTTGGACGAAAGCAACGCAAGGGGGCAACAAATGTAACCAATAACAATACATTCAATAAAGGTTTGGAAATGTGCAAAGAAAATCACATGACAGCTAATGAACGAGCCACGAAGAATCACGGACTGAAAAGACAGCACGATGGAAGACAAGAAGGAAAGAGGGACCTGGGGGGAGGACACACACCGATGATGGGAGAGAGGTGAGAGAAAAGAGATGAAGTGCGCTAATACCGGTCCAGCAAACTAGAACCAAGTAGTAAGATCTGCCTGGGAGTTGAGCCAGTGATTGCTCAATGTGTTTAGGGACAGGATCAGGTTGGTTTCAGCGCTCTGGTTTGCCAGTGACGCACAATCTGAGGACGGTGACCTCCTTATCTCCCATGCCATTATGACCAGGGAGATTGAAATGTCCTGTCGTGCCACAGGCCTGTACTCACTGTTCTGGACATCCTGTAGATGGGCAGTGAAGCGATCCCCCAATCGTTTCGGGGTTTCACCAATATAGATTTGGTCAAGACATTGTGTGCAAGGGATCGCATACACCAGGTTTCGACTAGTGCATGTGAAATTGCACCGGACATTCCAAATCCTGTGGGAATTTGACCTGCATACTCTGACAGAGGAAAAGACATGTCTTGCACCGGGGTCTACTACATTTGCGGGGCGGGGCCGGAGCCAGCTCTCAGACGGCTTTTGACGAGCCAGTCCCTCAGGTTATGGTCACGTCTGTAGGAATTCAGGGGCGGTGCACTAACGTTATACATGTCCTGGTCCCTCTGCAAGATGTAGTTGTCACGGATGATCCTAGCGACCGCATGTGATTGCGGGTGGCTCGTTAGGACCAATATGGGCCTTGGCATATGGCACCCTACTGACTTAACGCGCAGCCGCATGCAAAACCTGTTCCGGGTAACCCCGGGCCCTAAAGAATTCCAACATCTTGTTCCCTTTACGTGCAAAGTCGTCATCGTTGGAATGCTGTATTTTATTCTCTATGACGACCCAGCTTCCAGCAGCCTGTACTTTTGATCTGTGGTGTCAATTTTTGTACTGAGAGATATTTATTTTATAGTGTAAATCTTTTTCTGTGTTTCTACACTGTGGCCAACTGCCACAATAAACTCTTAAACTGTTTTGATGTGACCCACCAGGCACTTTGATGAAAACTTTAAAGAAAAGAAAAATGACACTGGCGCTGCCGGTTGTCAGGTTGAAAAGAAGTGATATTGAGATAACCCTTTTTCCACTTAAAACCAAAGGATAGTATAGTGGTCACTGTATTTACATTTATTTTTGATGTTCCGGTCCTGTCGTTCCAGTGGGCGGTGGCCAGATAAGTTTTGATGTTCTCTTGGAGAATAGCGAATGGGTCTTCCTGAGCAATGTCTTAGAAAAAAGTGTTTGCTGATTTTACTCTGAAGTAATGTTTTGTGTCATAGGATGCAACTTTACGGGTCTACAACCGCAAGGAAGAGGCACAAGGTGTTTGAATTTCAGGGTCGGGGAAAATTTTGGAACTTGGGTTTCAGGTTTCACTGGTACCCATGACAGTTACACAATGTACAAACGCTTGCTAAATGTTACACACATACTACGTTATCCAGGAGAAAAAACTTGTCACATTTGTCTCACTTATGTCATGTTGGACAATTTACAAACAGACTGTTAGTAGTCCTCATTGTTTTCACTCTAGTTAAATTCACATTCTGTTTGTGAATGATGCTTGCGTCAAATAGACAAGGAAAACTCTGAAACTTGCCCACTTTGTAGGACTGCTGTGACTTGTATTTCAACTGGTAAAACATGCAGATATTTTGTGTTCTGACTACTGGTTGCAAAACCAGGAGTAGAGTACCAGCTATTTGGGAAGCACATTGTTGATTATTGAAAAAGTGTTTGTGTTAGATGATTTTAGTCATTTTAGAGAGAGAAAAAAATTGTGATAAGATGAAGAAAACTAGTTTTGCCATGTCTTACGAAACTGGTGAGTTAGGGGAAAATCACTTCCTTGTCGTTTCTGTCTTGATTCAAATGTCTTTACCTGAGGAATAGTTTTAGGTTTCTCAATCTTTGTCTCTTCATTTTCAGCCGATCTAGAAGCAGAACCAGATCAAGGAGCAGACGCAGTCGAAGCCATTCCAGGAGTGCCAGCCGTTCTCGCAGCCGCAGCCGATCCCGCAGCAGGTCAAGGAGTGGTAGCAAAGACAGGAGATCTAAGAGCAGATCTGAAACTCCCAAAAGAGAAAAGTCTGGCTCCAGATCTCCCTCACGATCTCGTTCACGCTCTCCAGAGAAAACAAACGGAGATCAAAATGACCATGATAATGATGCTGAGTGAATGTATAAATCAGAATTTCATTGTGTGCATGAGATAAAACAAAGAATGGTTGCTTCTACTTCTTGTAAATAATGCATTAAATGTAGTGTATTTTCATTAAAGATGATTTTATAAAACAGTGTTCTGTTACCTTGATTAAGAGTTAGTTGGTACCTGGTGGACAGATCCGCTTCTTTTTCTTTTCTTTTACACTTTTTCCCTTTTTCTTGTGTATTCTGTTTTTTGTTGTCTTGTTTGGTTTTCAGTGGTCATCCCTTGAGAAATACTTAGTACTCTTGTACACAAAGATCCAGATTCTTCCTGAATCATACTGTCAAGAATGTTGGCTATTGTGGGTGTTTTTTTTTTTTTTCCATCTCTGTGGTGTTAGTTTGAATTTTGAGGGTTTTTTTTTTTTAATTGTTCTTCTGTTTATGCTTTGGTCTGTTTCCTCTTAACTATCATCTTACTTTCCCCTGGGCTCCTATGACCCCTGGTGTGTTGTGGGATCCTAAAACAATAAGCAAAATGGTTGGGGGGGGGGGGGGGTCCCTGGTGGGCTCTTCTACTTGTTTTTCTTTTACACTGAAGCTGTGGTCTTACTTTTTCCCCTTTTCTGTGATGTCTTGTTTGCAACTCAGTGGTCATCCCTTATTTCATGCCTTTTGGTCCATGACTGAGGGGTCACAAATTAAACGTACTGAGTACTTTACAGTTACAGAGTTTAAGATATTGGGTCTTCCTGTGCCATAATACTGTTATATGTAATGGCCATTGCTTAGTTTTGTTAGGAGGGATGTTTTTTTTTTAGTGTAAATCATCTCTCTGCTGTTTGTGGTCTTAAGGCATTTCTCTGTGTAATTAGGGATAGAGAGTGGGGTAAACACCCAGTGGGGAATGAGGAGACCTTTGTTTTTCTTTGTCTTGTTGAAGACCAACTTCAGATGTGGACCTTGACTCCACTTTAAATTTTTTCCACCAGTTATCCCCTATTTGTTTTCATGCTAACACTAACACGTTGTTCCTGTGTATGCCAATGGTATTTCTATTCACTTGGTAACCAAAACAAACAGTTCATCCAACTTTGTTATTCAAGACAATAATTCTGATTATATTTATCAGTAATATGTTTGCCTAATATAATGGTTGGCATAACTGAGTTATTGCCCTTGAGGTGGTTTAGTGCAAAAGACAAAACAACTTTACAAGATAACAAGAAGGCATGTAAAAAGAACGCTGGGGTGATAGAAAATGTCTTAATAGAGAAAAGGTATCTCATTCTATGTTTGCAAATGTGTATAGTAGCCAAACTTGCATGCATTTTGAAGATAATGTATCAACTACAATAGGTAATACTGTAATCTTAAAAGTAGAGATCACTCTGTACACGAATAAGCATCAATATAACGACGACAAATTACTTAATGCGTTAATGAATTGCAAATAGTGCCGAGATGAGTCAAAGCCATAGAGAGAAAGGAAAAAAACAGGAAGACGTCGGAGGAGGGAATCGAACCCAGGACCTGCCACAGCACCGATTCGACTGGCCACTGCCAGAACAGCAGGCCTACCCTACCAACTGGGGTGGCGGATGTCTATACTATTTGCTATTCATTTTCATCTATACTATTACCTCTTTTCTACTTGATATATTAAACATGGCATCATAATATCAATGTCTTTGATTTTGAAAAAAAAAAGGTGAAATTTGTTTTACTCCAGCAAAATATACAACTTCAGCATGTTGAGAACCATGGCCAGACAGACTGTAAAAAGTTCAATTTTATTCCATTGTGAATCGTCCAAGTCACTGTCTGTGTCTTCCTCTGACTCTGACAACCACTCAATGTCATTTCTAGCCATACTTTCCCTGTCGTCTAATGGGTTGTTTTCCTCTGAAGAACGAACACCCATAATTTCATTGAGATTGAGAATCTATATCACTATCACCATCACCAGATAATTTCTAGTTTGCCACTTTCGGTATGCTTCCAACATTCTTTTCAAATTGGAAGTTGTTGATACCCTTTGGATGGACATACAGGTAGAAAATTTGCCCTTTTTTATAATTGAGCCAGGATGTTCCACAAGGAGGCAAGACATGGGAAAGGACTATATTTTGTCCCTTTCCCTTGATGTGGGGTTTCACCATTGGCCTTGACTCTTGCCCATGTGATTGTGATGAATCTTTTCCACTTACAGGCATTTCTGACTCTTGAGATCCATGTAGCTACCCAGGCTTTAGTCCTCGTTGGTGAGACTTATTGTCTCTGCAGATGTTAACCGTAACCATCCAAGTGTGATGGAAAGGAGCTGATTCCAGTTCCAGGGGAAGCGTGAGTCTCTTGGCCAGGGATTCTTGTAATTGGGATTTCCTACCTATATTTCCTGAGTATATGAGGTCTTGCAATGTGCAACATTACTCGTCCCAGATGGGACATTGCCAGTTAGCTGGTCACCTCTGCGTCAAAATAACATTAAAAATAAAAGTGGTTTACACACACAGCGTATAGTTTGTGTCATCAATGATACCTAGTAATTGTAATTGGTCCAGACTCACAATTGGGCACCATGAGAAAAAACAACCTCCTGAGTTTTCGGAGATTAAACCATAATTAATATTCCTTCATCTAAGAAGTCATTCGTATCGCAATTATCAAAGTTCTTCAACAAGAGTTTTTGTTTGTGCTGTTGTAAGTTTATTATTACTGAGCTTTGAAACGACTTTTTTTGGAAGTGGCGGAGAGCACAATAAGCCCACTGTCATGGTAGTGGCCAGGCGATGGGTGCCGTGGTGGGCGGTTGGTGGGCTCTTCTACTTCTGTTTCTTTTCTTTTATACTGAAGCTATCGTCTTACTTTTTCCCCTTTTCTGTGATGT
>JBCIKM010222832.1:1838-12485 GCA_039654465.1 Melibe viridis | reverse complement strand
CCAGGGAGTGGCTTCCGACCAGAAAAACGGCCCGTCATTTTTGCTTTTTTCATGGGACTCGAACCCGCGGCTCTTTGAATTTCAGAGGTGTCTGTACCTCTAAGCCACCAGGGAGTGACAACCGATCAGAATTGACCGGAAAAATTTTTCGCCGTTCATCAGATTTGAACCCAGGACCTTTCGCTTGAGAGGCGAGCACCGTACCTCTCTGCCATATTTGTTTTGATCATAAGGTTGTTTTTTTTTATTTTATTAATCTGTTCCAGCTTTCGCTAAACTTATTTTCATGTGAGTGAAATTTCCTTCACCTTCTGTTTTCTCCCTATTATATCAGGAAAAACCTCCTCTTGCTCCCCCCATGCGGTACACAAGACCTTTGAGCCCTCCCATAGACAAGTAAGTTTTTAGTTTTCTTTGTTGAAAAATTAAAAAATCAATGTGGATATGTGATCTCCAATAAATTCATAGAAATGTTTAATTTATTACCTCTCCCTCTCTTTATCTTTCTGCCCCAGCCTCCCTCTTCCACTCTGTCTGCTCTAAACCATGGCACAGCACCAAGGTAAAGACATTTTTCTTAACATTGATTTTTTAGTTTGTAACTAGACTTTGTTCCTCCTTTTCTGTCCAGATTTGGTCGTCATAGAGATGAGAGACCAGAGCCTCCTGAGAGGCACGAACCTCTTCGCGTCAGCGACTACCCTCCTGCCCCCAAGCACCCAGACGAATGGATTGATCCATGGAGAAGGTATGATAAACTATTTTTCATGAGTAGGTACTCCTGAGTCTGATTATTCTATTAAAGAATTGAAATAATTGACGACAGGTTAGTAAAACCTACCGCAAAGATAGGGACATTTTCAACACAACACTTGAGACAAAGGGATGATGGTTTGGATGAGAAAGATAGCGCCTAAGAAAAATTTGTAACTTTTCACATTTTGTAAAATTTTCGGCTTTTAAGCCCACAAGGACATTCAAGTGATCCAAAGATTTATTTAAATAATAAAAGTGACTCTCCGTTCATGCACATCCATGGATGAATCCATTTCAATCAATGAGAAGAACCCATATCAATCAATGAGAAGAACCCATATCAATCAATGAGAAGAACCCATATCAATCAATGAGAAAAACCCATATCAAATGAGAAGAAAATTTTGTGGGTTTGCTGTGCAAAAAAAACAAACTGCAGGGACTTGTAAGAGAAATGTTGACTTTACTGTAGTTTTTCATTATATTCTTCAATTGTTGTTTAATTTTTATTGGAGCTTTTCTGTTGTTTATCTTTTTATGTTGCCTTTTATCTATTTTTTTATTTTTTTCAAATTGCCATCGGTTGCATTAACAAAATACAATTCTTTGCCAACATTGATGTTAGTAGCTGTAAGTTTTGTTGTATTTATAGCTACTTAATTCTTACCCATTTGGCTTGCTGTCTTAGTATAGTATAACATCTATCCCCAATTGTGTCAGTCTTGGGCATGTTGCCCAAGTTTTAAAAATATATTCCGTTCCCAACATCCTCTGTTCATCTTTAGTTGTCCATCCGTCATTTACTTGATTTTTTTTTTTTCCTTAATAACTAAAGTGTTTTGAGAAGCTGTCACTATGAACAAAACTATATAATTATTCCCCCATTGTTCACTTTTTCCTCAGATCTAAGTCCCCTAAACAGAGAAAGCCCAGAAGTCATTCAAGAGGAAGAAGAAATCGGCGGTCTGTGAGCGACTCCTCAGATTCCTCAAGGTAAAGGTTTTCTACCATGTTTCTGTAAGGAGAACGTTTCCTGAAAGAGGTTGAATAGATTACCTGTGATATGTTAAAGCTGAAATTCAAACACAACAGTTGAAGGGTTTTTTTTCTTTTCTACTTCCTTCTTCCATTCCACAGGTCTTCCCGTTCATCCTCTGGATCATCACGAAGCAGTCGATCCGGTAGCGGTTCCTCTAGCACAAGGTAAGGAGGGCACAGAAATATTAGCACCAACTGACTCTGGCAGTTTCTTACAAGATCAAGCTGAACTATCAATTTCAAATCTTGTTGTAGTGCAGTTCAAGGTAAAGTTGGTTGTTTTTGTCAGGGTGATCTATTTTTTCTGTCTGTTTAAAAAAAAGATTAGTCACCATGAAGTCAATTTCCACATTAATGATGGTTTGTGGAATTGTTTAACATTTGGTACGAGATGTTAAAAAAAATTGAGTGAAATTGATTTTTTTCCTTATCAAGTACGCAGGTACTGAGAGCAGCCTGTTTTCAACTTAAAGATTTATTAAGTATTTTTATTGTAACTAGATCTGACAAAGACAGACCAAAGTTTTTTGAGTGAGAGTGGTTGAGGAGCTATCTTCAGTTATTGTCAGCCATATTTCATGGAGAGCAATGGTATGCAAAGAAGCCGTAGTGGGTTCTTAACTGATGATGATTTAAATGTATGGTTGAAAAATTTATAACATCACCACATATGTCTATCTTTGTCTCTGTCTCTGTCTCCCTACCTTCCATTTGTTCTCACCTCTCTGTCCTAAGCTCTTCCTTTATATCTCTCCCTCTCTCTTTCTCTAAAAAAAAAACAACTTAATTACCATAAATTGGGTGCTCTGCAGACATGCATAACCAACCAATTCTTCTGCAAAATTTAACTGACAATAGCCTCCCTGCTTGCAAAGTTTGACAGCTTTATGTTATCTTTCTCGCTCAGGCCCAGGGCTCAACGGCATGCTACTGTGAAAATCAGTAGTGTGTGCAAAAAAGCTAGGTAGAAATGGTTTGACCTTTAATTTAATTGTCTCCAGTTGTATTTCGTTTGAATTTGATGTCCTCTTTGTTATTTCCTGCCCTTTGTTCTATTTTTCCCAATGTTGACTAAATTTTATCACTTGAACATAATTTTTAATTCAATTTGATGGTTACCTTTCATATCAAGGAAATTTTGAATCATCACTTTGAATATCCCGACTCATCGATTATTGTATGTTATGAATGAATGTCATAATTCTTGATAATTCATATCATTATCATCTTGTCATTTTAATTCAGGAATATTCCTTCCATGTTTTTTTTTTGTTTTGTTGTGTTCTTTTATTATTATTTTTTCAAAATTTCCAGTTTAAAATTAGCGTCAATATTGACAGGATCTCTTAGGCGTGAATGCAATTCTGCCTTTAAAAAGAGCTGTGAATGAACCAGTAGGGCATAAATCATGAAGCTGTCAGATGGATGGGATTGAAACTGTGTGACTTAAATTTGCTTTGGTTTTCCCTGAATGAGCATTGCTGTGTTTTGATTTTTAAAGTGTTAACAAATCCTTTCGTTATCAGAGAAGGTTTTTTTTAAAAAATACATTCCTTAAATTTTATTGTTGTTATTGTTATGTTCACAGTAGCTGTTATTGTTTATTTTTGTATTTTGTTGGGGGTTTTTTTTTGTTTCCCCAATTTCTAACCTCTAATATAAGAGATGTCACAGCTCAGTGCTTTACTCAACACCTCATTTACCTTAGTTACTGATTCCAGCCTAAGGCTGGATATCCTCAGAAAATCAAACTTAATGTCAGGTGTTAGGCCATGAAAATGTTTGCAAAAACAAAACTTTTCATTCTTCCGTGTTCCTTGAAGTCGTCATCTCAGGACCATGACAGCTGCTCGTTTCTTAATCTCAATACTTGTAAGGATGTCATCTCTTGTTTAAAAAAATTTCACTCTCAATGCTATCAGCTGAGTCTGTGTCATCCATATATCACTGAATTAACTCTTTTAACTTGAGGCACTCTTTGCAAGATTGCATGCACTCAAATATAATCTATTCTTAAAAAATAATGACAAGATCAGTCATTCTCTTCAAAGGTTGGTGGGTGAAGCTTGTTCTCTTACATTTTCATGTATCAAGCTGCAGCTACCTGCCACTATTGTAAGATCATTAATCCAAATGACTGTTAATTTGCATCAATAAATAGCGTGATGAGTCCTCAGTTGTTTCCAGCCTAATTCTGTTTCATTTCTTGTCTTCAAACTTGTATATGGTCCTACCTTTTCCAGTACAGCTTGCTTTCTCTTTAAAAAAAAACATTAACTAATGAGAGGTGTGCAAAAAAAGTTTTTCATCAGATTGTAATTTCCCCCCAGTGCATTATTCTTAAGTTGATTGATCAACAAGATATCCTTTTTTGTTTTGTTTGGATGGGTATTTTTTATCCGAGTGTGTGTGTGTGTGTGTTTCTCCTTTGGTTTTATTTTCCTCCTGTCAACCTGAGCTTAGATTGAACGGGACTGACAATTACCATAAAGCAACACTTTTTTTTTATTTATAGGCACAAGAACTTTGTTAATTTGTTGATCATCATTGCCTGATTTTTTGGTTTTTTGATTATTTGTTTTTTTCAGTCGTTCCCGATCCCCAGAGCCAGCTCCACCGGGTGTGGAGAGAATGGACAGACCAGATCGATACGGGGGAAGGTGCGTATTTCAGTGTGGAATTGGAGTATTTCTCATGGTATTTCTAACTTTCAGACCTTGTATTCCACAAGTGAAATTTAAGGTTGCCTGGAATTCTCCAAAAATAACTGATTTGTATTAGATCTGTCCACATCTTTAGGGGGAAACCTCTTGCTGGATTGCCTTAATTTCATGCTAGTTGCATGCATTGGAGTTACTCTCTGTTTGGATTTGGGAATTCATGTGACTGGATATCTGAAAATAAGGCACATCTTTGCTTGACATTAGGGTAATAGAGACAGCAAAGTGAAAGTGCTGTTGCTCAAATTTTGTATGTTTTTTTTCCCTCATTTCTTAGAGTTTGAAAATGTGTTTCCATGACTGTTTAAAAAAACTTCTAATAATAATTTTTGTCAAAATTTCTATTTTATAGCACCCTATTTCATCTTCCAATATTCCAACGCCTCCCTTTTTTTTTCTATTTAGGACAGAAAGGTGTGCTTTTATTGTGAACTTAAGGATGTTACTGAACATTGATTGGCTCTCTTTTTCTTTGTCCACAGCGACCAGCCAAGGAGCATGGTGTCTGTTCGGGGGCCTCAAGGTCAGAGGGACAGCCACCGATTCGATAACAATAACTTCCGCCATGACAACAGACTTGGCCGCAATTTCCACAATAACAACACTGACAGGAACCCTTACAACAAATTCCGCCAGGAGCCAAACTCCTATCAAGGCAATCGTGGAGGCAGTGGTAGCTACTACAACCACCACCCAGGCGGCGGCAACAACTATCGTGGCATGGGAGGCCGTGACGGTGGTGGTGGTGGTGGTGGGTTTGGTGGAGGAGGCTTTGGTGGTGGAGGTGGCCCTACTGCTTACAACAACCGGGACCCCCGCAACAGAGACCAGAGGTACGGTGGCAGGAATTCTAGCCCAGCTCGGGGTGGCAGGGGCCCAACACCTGATCGGCCGCTGCCTTATACCAGGTGGGTTTAACAGTTAACTGAAAATAAACTCCCTTTTGTCTCTTAAATGGAAGAAAAAATTTTTTTTTTTTTTGTAAATGTTTAAAATTAAATCATAGCTTTTCCTTAAATGGGAAAGTTGAATTGTCTTATTGTCTTTTTGTTGTTTTTTTTTTAAATTTTATTACACTTTTGTGAACTATTTCTAATGAATTACTCACTATTAACATCTTAGTCCATCAAGTCCTTTGTATGCAATAAATTATAATGCTGATTACTATTTAACTCTTCCCTTCTTCCCCTTTCATCTCCCTGTCAGACCGCGCCCAAAGAGTAGATCCAGCAGCAGGTCCAGCTCGAGCCGGTCAAGGTCGCGGAGTCGGAGCAAGTCCTCCGATTCGTCTCGTTCCCGCTCCAGCTCCAACTCGTCCCGCTCAAGCTCGTCCTCCAGTTCCTCTGGGGGCAGCGCTGACTCTGACCACCTGTACCGAGACCTTGGAAGTCCGTCCAAGAACCCCCGACATCCCGGGGGTGCCTCAAGTCACAATCAGAAGAAACGGGGTATGTATGCAGTTATTGAAAACAAATGCTGCTCGTGTGAACATATCGTCGCGTTGCTGCGAGACTTGTTACAGGAGTTGTGCAGTGATAGTGCAGATTCACTTGTCCTCCCTTTGGCAGAATTACTCTTTTGAATGACTTCTCTGTCTTTACTTCCTCCTTATATCATTATTTCTGTCGTTTTGCATTTAAGTAGCAAATACAGACCTCATTTCATTTTCTGAAGGAAAGTAATTATTTGCTAGAAAGTTGAATGTTATATTGATCATTTTCTGAGTAAAAAGTGCCTCCTTAGTCAATGTTTGTCCACGGTACCCTTGAGATGCCAAGTGTTGCTGTAGATGCCACTTTTCCTTTTATTTTAGTTGAATTGTCTCCCCTCTTTGAAAGCTTTCAATCATACATAGATGATTCTATCTCTCTACCTGTATCTCAAAATGTTGAGTATGCTGCAGAAAATCAATCGTATTGGTCTTTGAATACTTAAATGTTAGTGCATGTTGGTTTTTTCCCCCCCAAAGTTTTACATGTTGGATTAATTTTTCGTTTATTATTTGATGTTTACTTTGCGAAAAGCACATTTTTTCATTGCTACATGTTTCAGAATTCTGATCTTAAAGTTATCTGATCTTTTTTATTACATTGATTTTCTTATATATCTAGCTGATAATTTTTTGCTTTCCCCCAACCTCCCAATCAATAGGACCTGACAGTCGCAAAGACAGAGGCAACCACCCAAAGAGCAGCCAAGATGTGGCTTCTCGTCATCCCCCTCCTCCCTCCAATCCCGAGAGGATACCTCACCCCAGATCCCCGACCCATGGCCGAGGGGACCCCAAATATTCCCAAATACCCTTGCCCTCTGGGGGTCGTGGGGATGGCAAGTATGCCAGTCGCAATGCTCCCCAGCCCCCAGTCAAAGCCAAGGACCCTCTCAAAGTGGTGGGACAGAAGTCCAACATCAAACTGACTCTACTTCCAAAGGTACTACTGTTTGTCTAACTGGGCAAGGGAGTCATCACAATTACACAGTCCCTGTCATGAACATGAACAAATATATCTTGGAGTAATTGCTTAGGAACTAGTTATGTTTGATTTTCTTTTTTTTTTTTTTTTTTTAATTGTTTTGGCCACATAAACAGTGCCAGCACTTGTTTTACAGGACTAGGTGCCTTATTAAGGCTAGGGTTGGAAATGGGGATAGTGGAATAGGTTAGGGCTGGAGTTGTTGGAATGGTCTTAACATGGATTTTAAAATCCTAGGTGCGTCTGTTTACTGAAATGATTTTAATGACAAGTGGAAAAATACACTGACTGATGTAAACTAACAAATTTCAGATTCCGTCGGAATTCCAATTTGTTTGTTTTTCGTAATTTTAGTAGTCATGATAGTCATGGAAGACAAGTAATCAAATTTGAAAGAAAAAACAAAATTGGTTCTGTCTGTTCTCTAAAGGTAGATGTCTGAAGTAAATTCATTTCTTCTGTCTGTTCTCAAAAGGGATGAATTTGTGAAATTTTCCCCTGTCTTCATTTTCTTTTTGTTATAATTTTTCCACTGGTTGATTTCTGAATTATTAATGTGTGTAAGGGTACTTTTTAGAATGGGTCTATCACACAGGTGTAATCGGATAGAACAGCTTCAATTGGCACTGTCATCCTTATGAATGAGTAATCTGATTATTTCAAGCTCACCACCCTACTATCAAAAGGGTAAACAATTAACAACGAAATTACTGCCAGTTCATGGACAATAAAGATTTTCTAATTATTTTTATTATTATTATTATTATTATTATTATTATTATTATTATGTCTTTTTACTGATGACTGGTTAACAACCAAATGGGCCCAGTTGTCTCAGAGCTGGGCTGTAGAGCCAAAGGGGCAACATAAAACTTCATCAAAACTCCCATAGTTTTGTTCATGAATCAACCAATCATAGATAGATTTAGATAGAGCTATAGTCTTGCTTTTTCTAGCACTCTGGAGTGCTCTCTTTCACAAACACACACACACACTGCTATTTTGTGCTCTGTTAGATAGTCTTTGCTCTGCCTGTTGTGCCTTTGTTTCTATGTGTGTGTCTTTTGTTTGTGGGAGATGGTATTTTTTCCCCTGTGAAAATGTCTCTGGTAGGGTCAAGATTTATCTGCTCTTTTAACTAATCTATCATCTTACTTTCCTCTTGGGCGCCTCGATGACTCCCAATTCATGTCTTTTTACTGCTGGATGTCATGCCATCCCTCAGCTTCTCTACTCCCCCGCCTTGACTCTAATCTCCATCGGTGTCAATTATTGCAGCAACAGCAGCAATCCAATCTCGGGGAGCGTCCCAACCCACTGGCCTCTCCCCCGCACAAGCGCCGCCTGTCGGAACGGGACACCTCGCCCCCCTCAGCCCCGCCCCCAAAGAGGAGCCTGAACGTTCCCATGCAGGCTTCTAGTCTCAGAATGGCTGCCGGTAGGTACAACGTCCATTGGCCATCAAGCATCTGTTGGGATCCTTGTATTAAGTTAGTGTAGCCTTTTGGGCAGTATTGCCAGAGCTCTTAATGTAACATTATTTCCTCTTGCATAGCTTACATCTGTTATTTATTCCTCTGTCCAGCAAGGCCTGGAATGTTTATGTTTTGTTTTGTTTTTTTCCCCAAACTTCAAAAAAAAAAAAAATTATTTTTTTTTTTTCTCTTTAGTTCACATATCCAAATGTGTACTGGACAGAGAGAGATTTTCAATGTGTTATTATGCATTACTGAGTAATTTGTCCTGCCCTGCCACAGCTGCAGACAAAACCGGATGGCTGTCCTCACTGTTTTAAGAGAAGAAAACTCCTAAATAGACACTCCTATCTCCGTTTTCACTCCTGTTCCTCACTCCTCCAGGTGTTGTGACCAACTACCACTGCCTGACACAGTACCAAAAGCAGTGTCCTTGTCGGAATCTGTATTTGCACCTAACAAGCTTTAAGTCCAGTCCAATTAATTTCCTTATGATGTTGGCAATGTGGAATTGTAAAATCGTCTTTAACATTATGTGTCCTGCGGAAACTAGTCCATTATTTTACTTTTGGCTGTAGTTCTCAGAGTACTGCTGGGACACAGAGTCAGAGTCTGTCCTTCATGTTATTTGAATGTTTTAAATCTTACTAAATCATTTTTGAGATGCAAAATATGAAGAAAAAAGACAAATGTGAAGATTACCGGGAAGTACGGTTTACTCCTTTCCATCTGGGCCGTACCCCTGTTCCTTTGAAGGTTTGACAAATTATTGTTTCACTTGTTGGACAGCCCATGTATTTGAATCCAGAGTCCTGGCTGTGGCCTGGGACTTTTTCAGACAATTTTTATTTATCATAATTTAATTTATTCCACCTTTCTGTGTAGTCTTGATTGACACTCCTTATTATTTCTTTGGGCTTGTCTCCCTTCCACCAGAGAAAGCAGCTAAGATCAACCAGCGCCAGGAGAAAGCCAAGTCTCCACCCGCCGGCTCCCTGCCTCCTCCTCCCCCGTCCTCGTCCCAGCGCTCCAAGAATCCCCCACCTCCTTCCTCTTCCTCCCCACAGAAACAGCCTGCCGTCAGTAAAGCAAGGACCAGCATGGACTCCGCCAGTGCCAAACCTGCTGCCAAAGGTAGGTAACATTGTTTACTGAGTGTCGCTGACTTTTGTATACATCTTCTTCTTCTCTTTTTCTCTCTCTCTCTCTTTCTTTCTTTCTTTCTTTCCTTCTTTTCTTTATTTCTTTTTTTTTTTTCTTTTTCTTTTGAGGTGGTTGGGGGGGGTGGAGGAGTTTGGAATTGGAAATAGTTTTGGTCATTTGTGTGTAACCTTTAAAACTGCTCATACTAAAAGCGGGTTCCTCATATCGATAAACTCTCCCAGATTTTCCAGTTTCTTGTGATTTCTTTGGACTCTTTTAGAATAGTTGTTTGCCAGTAGGATCAAAGGATGTGTAGAATCTCATTGGTTCAGTAACTTTCAAGAAATCCTCTTTAAAATTTTTGACTTTGCTATAGTTGCTTCTTGGATTTGAAAGTATTTCATACACATAATGGGCCTCAGTGAAGGTTGCTATACAAGTGTACTAAATTCATTCTTTTTGTTTTTTCCCCCTTCTCTTCCTGTACATGCTCAGCACCCTCTGGTGGCTCAGCGTCCAACCCGTCAGGTGGCAGCAGCAAGTCCAAGAAGAGCATGTCCTCGCGCAGGGAGGAACTCCTCAAGCAGCTCAAGGCCGTGGAAGATGCCATTGCCAGGAAGAAAGTCAAAATGTCTTGATGCTCGTCTTGGCTCGTTATTCATATACTTTTGTTGTTTGGGAGCATGGGTTTGCGGGTAGAACTGACCGATTGTTTCATGATGGAGGGTTTCTTTCTTCTTCTTTTTTTTTTTTAATTAATATTTTGTTCTGTTCTTTTTCTTTCTTTTTTTTTTTTAACCATATCTCTGGGTTTTTTATCAAATTATTGAATAACGTTACCACACTGTTCGAAGTAAGAAGGATTTTACATGATCCATATTTCATTTTCATTCCCTTAATAATAAGGGTCAGAATGAAAATGTTACTTTTTGTGCAGCTTATTTTAAAATTGATAGGGCTTTTTGCTCATCTTGTATTTTTTTTTTTTTTTTTTTTTTTGTGGGGGGGGGGGGGGGGGGGGGAGGAAATCTGGTTTTTTCT